>JANTOQ010251254.1:0-13433 GCA_027564595.1 Bythotiara depressa | reverse complement strand
TAGTTTTTTCATTTTTAAGTTTTTTTTATATATTTTTTTTCAGTTTTACCGGCTTCCGGCCGATAGGCTCTTGACCCCCCCCCCCCCCCCCCCCTACAGCTTATCTGCCAAAAATTGTATGACAAAGTATATTTTTTCAGGTCTACAAACACGTATGTTATGCCCCAGACGATAAACATACTGCCATTTATACAGATTTTTACCTGTTAAAACTGAAAATAAATATATATAATAAACTTACAAATGAAAATACTAAGTTTTATAAATAAAAAACAAAAGGTTTTAACCGTCTTTACATACTCGTGCAAACGCAATAAAATTTATTTGACGATTCCGTTGTTTCAGGCAATATCTTTGATATATTGAAAAACACTTCCCCGCCGTTGATTTATTCAGGAGCATAAGAGAAGCCTAGCACTAAAGAGTAAAATGTACTATACCAAGTTCGTTACTTGAACAAAAAATTGACGTAAAAATGCATGCAAGGGGAATCGTGTGTGCGGGCGCTCATCTACATGCTGTCGTAAGTAGTTGCTATCAGGATGTGGTTAGTTCTGTTGGTAGAAGACCTTTTAAAACAACAAAATTAAGAGAACCAAACAGAAATCTTGTAAATGGAACAAAAAATGGTAAAGTTCAGAATTTACTATTATAAAATATGCTTAAGAGATTTTTATTGTATTTTTAATTTTTTATCAGCTTCTAGGGAGAGGCCCTACCCACCACCACCACCACCAAATCGGCCTGAAGCCACTAAAAAAATTTAAAATCGATTGTCGAAGACCCCTTATTCCATCCTATTTTTTATGAAATCCCACCTCACACTGACACTGGTGCTAAGTTTTTAAATATTTTAAAAATAAATTTGATCTTATAATTGTAAAAGGGACCAGCATATTAAACTAATATTATATTTGTATACATAGAGGAAATGTTTAATTTTAAAACATAAATTAGTACTCTGTTATTGAAGTACATGGAATTTATATATGTGAACAAAAATGGAACATTTTGACAAGCTCTCAGCTAACAATAGATGAAATATCAATCAGTTGAATAGGTCTTTGCAGAGATGTTATTTTATGCTTATCCAATCATATTGTTTTTCTTTATATTAGTAAGTAGAGATGTACAAGACTGGACAGTCAATAAGCAAGTTTTAGATTTTGAAATGTGCTATAATTTTAAACACTGTTATATCAGTTCCCTATGTATCTTACAAGTACTTCATACAAAAATATTATGGTGTAATCAATTCTGGATGGGTTAAGGCGGCTTTTGTTTATTTGCATAAATATATTCATATTTCACATTTTAATTTGAGCCTTTTCTTCAGTGGAGTCTGACAGTATATATGTATAATTTATTTTATGGCCCTGAAGTTTAATCATGAAATGAATTGCTAGTCATAACAAATAATACTGATCTTATTATCAGATCCAATCTCTCTTTTTTATCTGATAATAAAATTTAGGTTTAATTCTGTGAGACAAACTCTTGTCTCTCTATTATACCATTGTTTACTGTCTGAACGTCTGCAGCTTAGCAGTAAAGCTGTGATTAGGGAATATCACATGAATAATTAAACCATGGTCTTTCAGAAGTCTTTTAATTTGTTTGTATTTTATTTTAGATACCTTACGAAGGCACCATGTATTGTCTTGTACAAATAAAGACATCCCTCCATATTTACCCATTCCACATGTGCGTGATATGTTGATTCCAGTGGCCCAAAGGTATAAAAAAATTAGTTTTGAAGCATAATAATTTAATTTTCTGCTAGCTTTATTTCATAGCTCTTCTCCACTAAGTTTTAATGTTGGGTAACAAGAAAAACATGAGCAGCAAGATTAGGTTGCTGTTGTTACCTGACAAAACCAGTGTAAATACGGGTGTGTCTCTCCTAAACTAAATTATAATAACAATTGAGAAATAAAGTTTTGATTTATTGATTTATTTAATCACTCATATAGTTCCAACCATGGTGTACTCTCAGGTCAATGCTATATCAAATTATACAAGTGATACCAACCGCTCCTTTCTGGATCCACCCCAGAAAATAATGTCTCAAGATCTCTCACCCTTTTGTTCCTGTTTTCACCCTCACCCTTTTGTTCCTGTATTCACCGGAACAGAATCAAATCAATAGTCATTTCTTTTCTATTTTGCTTTTTTCCCCAGCGGATCAAGTATTGAAAATACAAGGGAAATAAAGTTGCCAAAAACTGCTAACCCCCTGGTTCTTCATATAATTATAAAAATTTCCAATAAAAAGTCCATAACTGGCAGGAGGCATACCTAAACAACCCCCAGCATGTGGTATATACCTTATTATTTAAAAAAAAATTTAACTTTTCATTAAATCAAGTAGAAGATTTACATGTAGTTGTATCCAGCCATTGTTTACAAAACGTTCTCATGTAAAAAGAATCTACTAATTTCTTATAAGCTCATAAGATAAGAACAACGTCAATGAGTAGAGATTGTGGTAATGAGGGTAATGGTAATAGGAAACTAAGTTGGTCAGGATCTAACCTAGACCGAAACCGATTGTGACCATCTAATGTTTCCTCTCAACATCTCCCGAAGGAATTTATCTTTTTCTGGTATTAATGTGTTTGTTCAGGAAAGTTGGACCACGTAGTGTTTACCTGAACACATCCACGGTAAACAAGATATCTGGGTTTTTTTTAGGAATATTTTCGGCTCATACGTTGTGAAAGATGTGTGTAATTTAAAATATCGCATCTTGTACCAATTAATTTTCTTTTTAAATGATATTTTTTTCTGTGCTTTTCATATTTCTGTTGGCATGTATTTAGTTTTTTTTAACTGCTTCTCTTTTGCAGTTCCCTTGTTTTTTGTTTTTTATTTTTTATTTTTAAATTTGTATTATTTATATATGTTTGGTTTAATGTTTTGAAAAACTTAGGCGAAGATTAAAGACTAAACAAGTCGTGTTTTTTCTCTTGCAGTCCTATGTATATTTTATGTTTTTTCTCTTGCAGTCCTATGTATATTTTATGATTCTCTCTTTATTCTTTTTGCTACTTACATTGAGAAAGGTGATGTTTAAAACCTCGTGATTATTTTGAACCTATGAAATCTTAATGTTCTCTGTCTCCTTTTTTGTTTTAAGATTTCACCTTCAAGTGGAGTCAGTCTACATATACAATTAAAAGGAGACACGTTTTTAATCTTTTCAACATATGTGTGTCGAGTTTTAAATACTGTATCTCGTACCACTGATGAATATTCATATGAATTTGTCTGCACAGAGAGAACAGAAGGTATCCGTCTTAAAACTGTTTTCTGTGATGTATTTGATTGCATCATTTCAGTACGTTAGAAGTTCAAAGCGCACGAGCTTGGTTGAAGTGCGCAGGCGTATTTTTTATGGGGGAGTTCGGAAGTGTGCAAGCGTGTTCATAGCGAAATATATATATTTTTTTTGTATTTTTTTTTTATGGCACTGATTTATTTATTTATTTTCTCCAATTGCTAGCTCTCTCATAATGCGAAAATTTCTCTTCTGGGAACTAAAAAAGAAAGGTGTCGAAGTTAATTCTATTAATTCGCTTTTTGATTTTACATTTTTTGAAAGTGTTTTAATACGATTAGTTCATATTGACTGCCTGTTG
Organism: Bythotiara depressa; assembly: GCA_027564595.1. Taxonomy (NCBI): domain Eukaryota; kingdom Metazoa; phylum Cnidaria; class Hydrozoa; order Anthoathecata; family Bythotiaridae; genus Bythotiara; species Bythotiara depressa. The sequence goes on along the minus strand of JANTOQ010251254.1, from coordinate 9,792 downwards.
GCAAAATGTGTGAATCGGGAGCCAATTTATGTTCTTTTAAATACTGAATTATATGCATAGGTCTGACTCCTTTTGTTTTATGAAATAAATTATTTTAAGATCAGCGGATCAGTATTCCACATTAAGGCGCACGGACGGAGAGTATATTTAATTTTGTGTTCTCAGGAAGAAAATGGCTAAAATCTGGAAGAAAGCAGTCAAGTTCTTGCATTCTTCTGATTCGCGTATCAGAGTGGAAACTCAGAGAATAGCTGGTGAGGATTTTGAAGTTTGGCGCTGGATTGGTATTTGTACACCAAAACTGAAGAAAGAGAAGAATACTTCATCTTCATCTTCATCGGTTAGTGAGAAATCTATCTATTAATAATTTCATCTCTTCGCATTCATACTTGTCGTTGATAATTTATGTAGCTATACCAATGTTTACTTTGTGTGTAGTCAATTTTTTCCAACCGCGGAATTATCTGAAATTGAGAACGAAATATGCCATAACAAGTTTATAGCGAGTTTTCTAACAAGTAACTACGCGGTAAGGACTGTTGTTACCTTAACTTTTGGTTTTTGTAAGTGTTATTGTTGAGATGTTAGGTTGCCATGTTATAACATGTTAGGTTGCTATGGTATGTGTTTTTATTACGTTGATTTATTCTTGTTATATTTTTTTGTTATATTTTATTTATAATTGCCTGTTGACAGTAAATTCTCTTTCACGAACAGCTGTGATATTATTCAAGACAATGTTGTATTACGAAGAGTGTGTTTATGCTACAACCCTCGCATCTTATTTTTATGTTACGACCCTCACATCTTATGTTTATGTTACGATCCTCACATCTTATTTTTATGTTACGATCCTCTCATCTTATTTTTATGTTGCGACCCTCACATCTTATGTTTATGTTACGACCCTCACATCTTATTTTTATGTTACGACCCTCACATCTTATTTTTATGTTACGACCCTCACATCTCATGTTTATGTTACGACCCTCACATCTTATTTCAAATTAAAACATAAACTATCAATAATTTGAAAAAACATGGTTTCTCTACCTCTTTCTTTTCCTGCGTGCGAAGAACGAGAGCGGAAAATTTATACAGTGTTTGCCTTACTTACCCTTGCTTTTGTTGTGTCCTTATCTTAAAGAAACTGTTATTTACAAAGTTAAGAAACAGACTGATAGAATCGTAGCTAAGATACTAACCAGGCGCGTATTTACGCTTGGTTTCGACTTGGGTCTAATTCGCGTTAATTTTTAAGATTTAATTTTTCTCGCTCGGCGTTAATCATATTCAGCATTTACCTGTTGTCGTTTCCACTAAAAACATTATCGCCACCCTTTCTACAGAGTTAACTGAGACTGCTCTGTGGATGGGTTAGATGACGAGTGAGAAAATTCGGAGAATACCACCGCCGTAGGTTTACATCATAGTCGCAAGTCTTGTGACTATGGTTACATCGTACATCGTAGAGTGTAGCTCCTTTTCTTGCAGTGATAATTATTTTTATCCTCTATTTTTAATTTTCCTATAAACATAAAGCTAGACTAGATTAGTCGCTTCTTTAGTCTTTATTCAATTTACAGCAACTTCTTCAAGTCTAACATACGGAAAGAGAGCTTCAATTTTGTACCATTTGCTTTAGCTGAATATGAGTTACGTCGGCTTTTTTTTGATCTTGCATACTTGATTTTAACTCCGCGTTAATTTCAAATTTGAAATCAAAAAATTTTGTTTCCAACTTTGAGATTTAAAGCGTTAATTTTTTGTCGTTAAATACCTGCTAACATTTCTGACGATATCACTTATGTGTCTAGCAGGGATCATTGCTTCTTTTTGTAGTAGTTTGTGAGGTTCTTGTTTTATACATATTTATTTTTTTCGTGTTACGTTATACTAACAGTTTGTTATTGTTGTATTTTATGTATTGAATATATAAAATAAAAAAATAAAAAATAAAAACATTTCCATTAGGGTTAAAAAAAGAACGCGTTTTAAATCACCTGCTTAATGCAAGTTAACGCGAATTAAACCAAAGTCGAAACCAAGCAGTGCTTCTGGTTGCTTTACACGAGTCAGAAACAGTTACTAAATAAAAATGATTCCTTTCATAAAATAAAAAAATCAATAAGACAATTCTTGCGAAAATCTTTCATTACAACGTTTGATTGAATTCTTTTGTGAGTGAATGTTTACCAAACAACGAACGTTCTCGTCAACAATTACTCACCTTGCGTCTTAACTCGCTAATGTTGTATTTTACCATTATTTAAATTTGTGCGCCTTTTGGTTGCTTATTATGATGTTGCTGATTGGTTATTAACAAAATATGGCAATCACGAGACCTTTCTTTTTGTTTTTAAAACATCTGACTTCCGAATATGGAAATATTTGGCATTGAAAAAAGTCGTCTGTTGATATTTTAAAATGCATCACTTCGAGTAATACAGTCACCACTTCGAGTACACAGAATGTTCAGGCATATATAAAAAACCCTCTAAGAAGAGGAGCACAGTGTAAACATGAAAGCGGGACAAACTAGTGGAGGAAGCAAGGAATAAGGGGGTTTTAGTAAACAACAGAATACGGCATCGGAACACGGAATTGGAATGGGGTATTTTGCGTTTAACCTGAACCTGTCATCTGGACGCCTGGGCACCTTTTCACCTTTTCCGAATTAAGTATATATATGTATATTATAGAATGTATATTCTGGTTCTAAACAAAATTTCCTTTCCAACGGGATATATGGCATCATGACATAGAGAGAAAAAAATTACCAACGGCTGATGATCTAATCCCAACGGAAGTACCATAATTCCAAATAATAAATTGTACGAAATTGTATATAACGCCGTAGTAACAAATAGACTAGATTAGTCTGTTCTCTTATAATCCAGCAGGAGGAGGTGAAAAATACGCCATTTTTGCCATAACCCCCGGTTTCATAAATTTTCCAAAAAAAGTCAGATATAAATTTGAAGTACCTATACTCATCAGCATGAAATTGGTTATTTTCCTTTCTCATGCTCTTCGCGTTCACATTACAATATTTATATATATTTGAAGAACGACGATACTAGTCTAAGTAAAATATGCGCGAAATTGTGTATCGAAATGTAAAAACAATAGAAAAACGGCGAAAAAAAAAAATCATTATTCCAATTCTGAGTACCAACCTCGAGTTCCATATTCCGTTATTTACTAAAACCCAGGAATAAGAGGCAGTGATTAAGTAGCATAAGTGAGAGAACTGACAAAGTGGCTTATACTTTATTGTCGGCTGTTTGACTTGGTGATATGAGGATAAGATTAAAGAATTGTGTATTCCGTTTTTAATTAAGGTCAAAACAATACAGTTTATGGCCGTTTTAATCTAGAACGAAAAATTTTCTTCGTCGCCCAACCATAGACGACATTTATTGCCCAACCATAGACGACATTTATTTTTAGGAATTACTATTCAATTTGTCGCCAGTCACTGGATTTTTTAAATACGAGCCTGAAAGTGTGGTATTTCGTTATCCAACTGTTTTTCATGATTCCTTTTATATTTATTTTAGTGGCCAACAGATCTAGGAAAGTCATGGCAAGGCCCTGGTGAGTAATCTTGATAACCTAACCTTTTTTAATACTTTAATAAATTTCTGATATTATTTTGTAAAGAACAGGGGGTCATATTACACCATATATCAGTAATATTTTTTATGAAATCAAGACTGCGTATATGGGATTATAATATTTTGTAACGAGAATTTTCTCATCGTGTTTTTCTTGGAAATAATATTTTCAACGAAGTCTGCTCAACTGTCGAGATCAGTGGATCGGATGTGTGAAGCGGCAGCATGGGAGTCGTTATAGCTGGTAGTGGTCGAATTCGATATTGTAAATTGTGCATCTTCTCAAGAATCTGCTGAAGAAATGGCCATTGTACACGTTTAAATGACCGGCTTGCACTTCTTCCGTATGAATATTGTATGGTCTTGTTTTAATTCCACAACTCTTCATCGCAGATGACTTTTGAACCAAAAAAAGTAGCGATTTCTCTACTGCTGTTATTTCTCCTATTGTCAGCGGTTCAGACATCTATTTTTTTTCGCAGCAACAGTAATCCACCAGTCTTTCCACAACAATTATCCACAACGGTTTCCGATATTCAAACTTGCTTATTTGCAGAATAACTGAAATGTTCATTTGTTTTATACGTCCATTCTTTTTTAAATATAATCTTTTTTATCTACTTCACTGATTCCACCTGCGCCGTTGCTTCTCCCTACTAGAAGGTTTTCTACCGCTTCTTTCTCATTGTTAAAAGTTAATTATTTCGTTTTAACGTTTCAATAGGAGGTTGAATTCCAGATCATGTTATTTCGACCGACATACACTCGTAGCTACCACATATGATGGTACGAACCGGGATATACACTCGTAGCTACCACATATGATGGTACGAACGGGATATACACTCGTAGCTACCACATATGATGGTACTAACAGGATCCTGACTCTTTGTTTGCTATGTATAGAAAAATACAAAGCCCGAAGTTCAACTAACGGAGACCGAGCTTGCGAGTCTGAGGGTCTGTGTGTTGGACCAAAGCAAAACCAAACCAAACATTTTTTTATTTCAATTTTGAATAAATTCTCCCAGCTATTTACTCTATAATACTTTAAAACGTTTGATTCGTCCAAACTCTTGTATTTATAAAAGTTTATTCTTGTACCCGGGAGATGAATTTGAATCTACGACCCCATAGTACATAACTAACTACAATGATATAAATGTAAAAAGCTTATTGGTTAATATTTACATAATTTTTGTCCTATCATTCAGCTCAGATTTGAGACAACACAACAAGACAAGTGTTTCACCTGATGATTATCACTTACCGACATACTCGCATAAAGAAAATAAAAACACGCGCGTAAACTTGACGCGTAAACTTGAGTTTAAATAAACCTTTCCCGAAGTTCATGAAAATTGTGAAGTTTATTTTTATAAAAGACGGACTTTATATTCAGATTCCTCATCAACAAATATGCCTATGATGAAAATATCAATGCCACACGACAATCAGAAGGGTTGTTTTCTTAATTTTGCACGTGATATGTCTCGCCTCGTGTTCATGCAAAAAATTATTTATTTTTGCGCATGAATACGAGGCGGGACATTTTAAGAAGGCTTTAACCGTTGACGTAGCGTAGCCACCGTTCTTTCTTATTGCCGTGTGGCATTGCAATTTTTAGCATAGGCATATGAATCTAATCTGAAGTCCGTTTGTTACAAAAATAAACTTGAAATTATCATGAGATTCGGAAAGGTGTACTGAACTTGGGGTTGAGCAGTTACAAATTACTTTCAAAAGATTTTCTACGGTCTTCATCTAATTTATTTTTTTTCGAATGTGAAAATTAGCGCGCTAGTGCCAGACCTCCATTATAACCAAAGGAGTACATACGTTCCCGACCACGTAAGGTTTTTTCTTAAAATCATGACGTCAGTCCTGTTTTGATTGCGAAAGTAATGTAAACAATATTGTGATCTTTTAATTATATTCTAATTACAATTATGTGTTGTAGCTTTCGACGAAATCGAGAAAGTTGTTCGAATGCCTATTGTGACACCAACACCCTGCTTGAAGATCAGATACATGCACGAGGGACCAGAGTAAGTACTTAAAAAGTTTAACCAAAGGTGGCTTCGTTATTCCTGCCATCTTATATTGCCATGCGAGAGTCATCTCTCAGTGTTTATTTAAAGATTCTACGTCGATGACGAAACACAGAGGACCAAGAATCCGCAACCGAGTTGGATAATTCTTACCTGCCAGCCAACCGGCTTTTCCCTAGAAATATTTTTCGGAGCGCAATCGATTGTTACTTTATTTCAAGTCAAATCAAAACTTCATACGCAGGCAGTCACACAATACCGTGTAAACAAGCAAATATTTATTATTAATAATTTATTCCAATCTTCTCTCGTAAACGGTTGTCTTGCTTAACAAAAATCTGCAAATTCAGTCTGCAACGTGTATGTTGCACGACCATTCAATCTTTAAGGCCGTTCTCCACTTGAGAAATTTGGGTCGCGCGAGTGCTGCGACCAAATGCGATCTTGGCGCCATCAGCAGGTAGTTATAAAAAATTTATGTGAAAGTGAACGCACGCTGCTGTAGTAGGCTCTGAGCCTACTACCAAAGCGCTCGTGCGCGGAATGTGACGTCAGAATTAAAAATAAAATTGATCGCAGCGCCCGCGCGACCAAATTTGCTTAAGTGGAGGCCGGCCTTAAGTCGTTGTCGTAGAATCGCAGTTACTTAACCTCTCGATTAGCAATCATTAATAAATCGAGTGTTCCTTGGAGATAGTAAATATATCCTAATATAGCTACCATCATAGTGTATTACGAATTCTATTCAAGGAAGTGAAGTCATTAACGATTAGGTAATGCTAGAAAGATACGAAGCTATTTATATGTTCTTTGTACATGCTGCATAGGTGTTTCTAGCTACAATACGTCCTCATCTTGGATAGTTGTTTTATATTGTAATGTATTATTTCCGTTCTGTGTAGCGAGAAAGATGTTGAGTGGGTGACTCTCGTCGAAGATGCCATCCTTGAGAAGTGCAACAAAGATGGCGCGCAGATCCTTCACATTTTTGTTGACAAAACATCAAAAGAGGTATTTATTTTATTTCCAAATCCTGATTGTTAAAAATAAATAACTGCTTCTATAAATGCCGTAGATGATGTGTCGCTATATTAAATGTGTTGGAAATACTCTCTAATTACTAAATAAATTTTTAGATAAGGAAATCGTGTATAAAATATATATTTTTTGTGCTTAAATTTATCCGTTTTTTATAAATTTGGGGAAATAACCCAAATTTTTGGGCATATGCACTATATCACCGGTAAAAAAAACTCTAGCTACAGAAAGCGTAATTCTTCTTCTTTTATATAATTTTTACAGAAATAAAAAACGTTTAATAAGTCAAACGTTAGACAAAAGTTTCTGTTGGCATATGTAAAATTTTGAACTTTGGAGTTAGGTTTCAAGCGAAAGATTTTGTTTTGCCCAATCACAAATAGTAAAAGTTTGCTAGCCATATTCCTCTCATCACAGTGCAGTCAGGCACATTTCAAATCTTCACATTTGTGGATATAGGTAACTTAAGCTATGTAAAATCTTAAGAAGCTTACAGAGCCAGCTTTGTCTATTTCACATACAAGGCACAGCGTATCCGGAAATTTACACAGACATGGCTGGAATACATATTTGGACACATATTTGGACACATAGACAAATAGATGGTTATGAACTTAATGTTATGAACTTAATAAAAAAAATTACAAATAATTATACCTTTGCACAGCTCTGGAGTAAAAGGTCTGTTTACCTTTTGATGACACTTGGTTATATAATATATAAATAATCAAAACTACAATGTGATTTCATTTTCGGTCTTCTTCGTATTTTTAAAGGAGTGGTTTTTTGGTCTCAGAATCTAATTGAAATGGACTGCAAAATTCAATGCCCAAAATTTAGTATTAATGAATATTTTTATGTTTTCATGTTTTCATGGTTTATGACGCCTTGCTGAACGGATTTTCTCCCCTGCAAGATTAATAATTAAGAACGATGGCGTCATAGTTGTCAAACATTTAAAGATCGCATTAGTGATGAAAGTAAAAAACAACGAAGAAAAAATATATTATTTTGTACATATTGTGTATAATTATTATAGTATTTAAATTTTTTTATTAAACTATTTTTGTGATGGTTTACTGCAGTGCAGTACATCAAATTATAAGAAAAAGTGTGTTAAAAAAAGTTAGTTTCTTCCAATTGCCACGGAATGCACAAAGACGGAAAAATTGGTTTGAAAACTTGGAGAGAGAGAATCCTCCGAAAGACTTCAGAATCTAGCATCTTCATTCCGAAGAACGTTGTTTCAAAAGAAACCAAGTTAATCATTATATCCCAAACTCCTTACTTTTTTCAACCTTCTTTTTCTACTGCAATGGAACGCAGTCAAAACTTAATCTTGTAAGAATATTGTTTAAAAGAAGAACTTTTTGAAAATCAACATCACAGTGGTGATTGGTTTAAAAAAACAATCAATTTGAAACACAATAACTCCATGTGTGAAGGTCAGAGAAAAATCTTTCATATAGAAAAAATTAAAAATTCAACAACAAGATTGAAATTTGCTGTTTATTTGCAACGAAGAATTTGTATTTTAATGAAAAAGTGGTTGAACATACAGACCAACATACATTCACGCTTTAACCCTATTAGTACTGGGCTTTTTGATGACGTCATCACAAAACACGTGACGTCACAAATCAATACAAAACGGCAATTTTCATTGTCTTACTATTGTCATCTTAATTGTCTTCATTGTTTCAATTCAGATGATAAAAGTATCATTTTTGAAATCAGCGCAAAATTTCCAACAAAATGATATATAATATGACATACTTTAAAAACACATATTTTTTGCAACATTTTCATGTTATCAACTGTTAATAAACCAGTAACCATGGTAACGGAAACAAATATTTAAAAAAATAAACAACATTTTATTACCAATAAGATTATAGGAAAACTAAAAAATTTCGGCTTAAAAGCTCAAGCACGTTGTTTTGAATTTCTAAACAAGGTAAAGAATAACTCTCGCTAGGACACGAAGAGAAAAGAAAAGATGAAACCAGTGCAGATCTGTTCTTATATATTTATAGTATCACAACAGAATAATAAATTGATACATTTTTACAAGCATTATCTTAAAGTAAATGATTTATTAATATCGACGAATTTTTCTTCGTTCATTACAGTACAGACCATCTTATTTCTTGTTCCTTCCTCCTTTGAACATTGATCACACTGACACCATCTGGTATTCCGCGCACGACTTTATTTCCTCCTGTCTTCTTCAGCTTCTTCTTCACCCTCTTCGCTCTCGGTATCACTTAATTTCACCAGGGCACAGTCGTTCAGGTTCAAACTGGTATGGATGGATTTAAACCTGACAACTCTTCTTCACTGGAGGAAGCAGCATTTACTAATTTCTTCTCAGAAGCACTCTTGCTTGACGGAATTATTTACATTTAAAATATATCTATATATATTAACAATATTTAAAGTGTTATTAATTTTTGATGTTTTTAAAAAGGTTTCACTCCACACGTATGAAAACTTCAACTGTTGAAAGTTTGATGGCAATTTAAACGCTTTCATAACTAGTGTGAAAATTGAACAAATGCGGACAGAAAAAATTTAAGATATATGGCAGGAACGGAAGGAACTTTTTCAAAAATTTAAAGAGTAACTTGCCACTTTTCTTTCATTTTAAGCAGCTTCCACTGAGACCGCTCCTTTTTTCTTTTTTTTTAATTTAATTTAATTAACATTTATACAGCATCTTCGTATCATTTAAAAAAAAATGTTCTTCCTACAAGTGCTGTCTTAAAAGAAATATGTATATATAAAATCTAAACAATATATATAAAAATTAAATGTTAGTTGTTAAATGCTGAAGAAAATATAAAAATACTGTAAAAGTTAAAAACTATGAGAACAAAAGGTTGGGATAAATGAAAACACAGTAGATAAGCATAGATTATAAAGTAAATAGTAATGGAGACTAAGACATAAGTGTGGCTAAGACTGAAAACCGATTGGGAACTGTAAGAAATAGAGTAAGGCTACGAGTGACGTCCGATGGCTAGGTATAACGTAAAGAATAAAAATTATGCAAAAACTAGGTATTAAGAATACATAAAAAT
>JANTOQ010251032.1:1310-13438 GCA_027564595.1 Bythotiara depressa | reverse complement strand
GTCAATGGACATGTGAAAAAACTGGTCTTCCTTTATTTTTCTACTTAGTCACGCGACTCGTTTGACATGGTTTAAATTTGCCCATGTATTCCATATTGTCAGAAGATGTGAATTATTTTCCTATAAATCTTTGTAATTAGTAAAATTTATACAAAATATTTTCCTCTTCAGTTGGAAAAAATGTTTTATGTGTTATTAGTAATTATTATTTAGTTTTACACGAAAAATCATAAAGTCTTGGACAATATTTACTAGTCATTCTTTTTTTCAATAGATCACAATAGATCAGAACATTTTAATAAACGACTATTCTAGTCTAACACAGAGCTTTTTTTATCACCTTTCCAACTAGAAGGTCCACAATGGATTTCATGGTCGTAACTATGACAAGTCTGCATAAGATTAAATATCTTTGATCAACAACATAAACTTATTGAAAAAATTTCATAGTGTGTGATTGTACCTAATATTCAATGTTAATTCGTTTTAACTCTAACACAACTGTCTTATCCTGTTATTCAAAACTTGAATGAGCAATTAATTGGAAAGAAGGAGAAAGAAAGAGAGAGACAAGGAAATTATACTTAATGTCGTCGTGATGGGTTACAAAATGTAATGAAAATTACGTAACATATAACATGTGTTGCCACTAGTTTGAAACATCTCACACTAGACATCATCTTGAATATGGAAAACTGATCTTCACTCCATTGTTCTTGTTACTATTCTAAGAAATAAAACTAGATATAACATTGTTAGGCGGCATTTACACGCACTTTTATTTCACCCAGAATAGAATTTTATTTCTGCTGTATTAACAGAAATGAGATACTGCCCAAAATGAATTTTATATATGTAAACAAAGTAAAGTTTCTGACCAGCTATAAAAATATCATAGATCTTATTTTGGGTGAAATGAAATATCATTGTCATTTGTAGTAAAAATAATTGATACAGCATTCTTTTAACAAAAGACATGTTCCAGGAGTAAGTTTATGTTGTTATCTCCATAATATGTGATTGGTATTACACGAAGAAAGAACCTAAAATTATTATAAAATAAAGCCAGGTGACTGATATTGATATTGAATGCATAAAATCATACAACAAGATAAACACTAACATGAAATACACTCAATTGCAACATTTTTAAACATTTTAATGATGTCAGCATTTAAACTCACTATTTGGCATTGCTGACCTATATTGTACTAACACAGTAAAGGTTGGCATGAATATCCTGACCTAACATTAGACTAGTTCCACATTTGCATCGGCATTTCCGAATGCCAACCTGAGATTCCAGGACTGACTGAGCAATATATGGTATTATCTCATACACATAGTAAACATTATGTTAAAAAATTATTGTCATCCCACTTGTTGTTTTAGGAGGGATCAAGCGAGTCACGTCCTTCATATGGGAATATTGATTTTTCTAAACCAGTTGATGGCACTGGAACAAAGTAAGTTCATTAACTGGTACTCGTGTTCAAAATTCCATAATTGTATGTTGTAGACTAAACCTTTCAGCAAAGCTTTTGTCAGATATGTAATATCTAATGTAACTATTTGTAGAAGATATGTATAGTGTGTATAATATATGTATAATAGTGTATAATATTATAGCGTCCAGGGCAAGCCTTTGGATAAGGCAACTTCAAACTATTGCTCCCATTGGATTTAATTTGGAGGAGGGGTGCTTAGGACAGAGGAGGGGTGCTTAGGACATTTTTAGTAGATATGTCTTTTATTATTTATTTTTATTATTCATTTATATTTATTTATTTATTTGTTTTATTTATCTATTATTTACTACCTTTACTGTGTTATCCAGTCATCGTGGTGGGAAGAATGGGTACTAGAGCCTTGTTAGCTGGCTCAGGTTTGATACTGGCTTGTCTGCTTTTAGTACCCTTAACATATTATTTTATTAGTTGGCCAGCTTCACCCAGCAAATTATTAGTTGGCCAGCTTCACCCAGCAAAGTAGGCATGTACCATGGTCATCCTTACCCTGACTATGAAGCAAATTTGAATTTGTCTGGTATTGACCACCTTTAAATTACACAAAGAAATAGATAGTTATTTCAAATTTTATTTTTAAAAAACATGTTCTTCAATTGCAGTGATTGTTCTTCTCACATAATCCGTATTTGTTAATGTTTTTTTTGTGTAATGAATTTGTGTTTTAGTAGTCGATTTTCACCACCAGAAAGACCTGTGCCCAGACCACCTCCTGCTTCTATGCGTGTGAAGGGGGTGAGTTATTTACAACAATTTAAATGAAAACAAAGTTAGAAGTTTTAAATAAAAAACTATAATTTAATTTAATTATGCTATGGTGAACAGATATATCCTGTTTTCATTATTCATTATATACCTATGTTACTCTTGGGAAAGGAAACCAGTAAACTGGACTTGTGAATTTTCTTATTGTTGGGTAAAATGTTGCATTTTCAATCAGATTTTACCAACCTCATTGTTATTGTTGCACATTGATCTTCAGATATTTTCCCATTCTGTTAAAAACATAACTTTAAAAAATAAAATTTGGTGCAATTGCAAGATCATAGAATTTTTTTATAATTGTTTGAAAAGAAATTATAGCCTATTATATTATGTATATTATACTAATATTGAAATAAAAGTAAGCAGATTGTAAATATATGGTATAAAATTAATTTTTTGTCAATTTTGTATTTCATTTAAACCTGGTCATTATGTGAAAGATTCTATTCACTGGCAAATTTGTTATATATTTGCAAGGAGTGTGCCATTACTTCAGTTCGTCTAAGTGGAGAGTTATGAGAAATGGAGAGTTACGAGAAAAAAGTGGAGAATTACAGAAAACCACACCCACTTTTTCATATACCAAGCCCATTTTACCCAACTCTCCACGAGTACAAGTATCGATAAGAAAACTAATATTTGTCCCTTTTTAATTTCGCAGTTTCAATTTTTGGAAAATTTACTGGTTTTTAAATTCGTGCTCAATTTTAGATTAATTTTAGATTTAGAGGGTATAAATGAAGTAAAGGTGCCATAAGAAGAAAAATGACACAGCAACGTTTCTGGTCCATTACTGGTCTCTTAACGACCAAAATATTACCACTTCTCGCAACTCTCCATACTTTAATATTGAAATTTTAATATTGAAAATTAGTGGAGTGTTAGGAAAAAGTGGGCGTGGTATATGAAAATGTGGGTGTGGTATTCCGTAACTCTCCACTTTTCCCCCATAACTCTCTATTTTCTGGTAACTCCATTTCTCATAGCTCTCCACTTAGCCGGCCTACCATTACTTTACTTTCCTTGATTTTTATTGCAGACTGGAGAATCACCACAACGTTCAAATGCAACGAGGTTTGTTTGCTTTGTTACTCCTGGAAAAGATAATTAATATAAAATGTTTTTTTCTTCAGGGAGTAAACATCCAAAACTTTACTAAACATTTGCCGATCTTGGAATTTATTTATTAACCTTTATATTATTCAATATCTTCTGCTACTCTTTTGGTAAATTGGTTAAATATTTCATAAAAATCATTGTCAAAGTGTTCTACAAAAATATGGTACCAGGGAAAAATCTAGGATTTATTAAGAGGTTCTGAGGGATTATTTTTAGTGTCATCCCATTGATAGCGCTGATAGCATGAAAAAGCATCTGTAGGATATTTCAATTTTTGCCTTTCCTGGAGATCTCTTCTGGGTCAGTAATTTCGGCCAGTCAATATATTGTCAATATAGTGGAAAGTTTAACTTGGTCATTGTAAAAATAATTTTCTTCTGACTTTGTATTGATGTTCTAAGTCATCACTTTTGATACACCTGCCACCATTCAGTATACATATGTATGTTTTATAAAATTCCAGTAACCGACTTTGGTCACAAGACTTAATCAAAGACAGAAGGAGATAACAAATCAAAACATAGCCATATGATGGTGTTCTCGTGTAACTGGAGATTAAAATTTGTTTGACAGCAGCCTTAAAAGCAGCCTTAAAACACGACTCTTGTGTCTAATAAGAAGGAGAGGAAAGTAGCAAAGAAAAAATACAGTATAAGTAAAGGGCTTACCTTGATAAATAATTGGTTTGCTGTAACCCGGTGTGAACTATAGTAAATTAATCAGTCAGTCATTTAATTCATTTTTTAACTTTAAGAAAGCCACAAACATACATGTTTTCACTGCCATCTTGGATGTGATAAAATGCATATATGTGACCATGAGGTGCATGAAATCTGCCATCAATCCTATTTCTAGGACACCCAATGTATGTAACAAACAATATATAAATAATAATTGCTGACACATGGTGGAGTTGGGATTTGCCGCAGTATTAAGGCTATTAGCAGGACTGGTATAAAGTTTGCTTCATCACTGTAAATGCTCTGCAAAAACTAAAATGAAGGTTGAAGGTTACACTCGGCACTGCTGCTCACTTAGGGTTGGTGATTGATTTAAAGAAAAGTGTGTCAAAAATACTTCAAGAAAGCTGATCAAGTTTAACAGTTGCTTGAGTTAACAGCAAACCAAGTATTTAAAAGGATATACAACATGGTTATATGGCAGATGAAATTAATAATCTGTCTTAATAAACTGTTTGACTTTGGAGAAAGACTATATTATTTAAACAATGTCCTTAAAACTAAATATGGCCTATTTTTGGTGCTCAGGAGATAACCAAAAAGGGAACTTGAAGGTGAAGATGATTCAGGCGCAATGCTCCAGATTTGGACGCTACCTATTTTAGTTACCGAAGCAATTCAACGCTAGATTTTCCTTGGAATTGGTATTCAAAGCACTGTTTTGTATCACCAAAAAGGTAGCAGTAATATGATGTTTAGAATTCAGAAAAACTAAAAATTGAAATAAATTTTTCATTATGTAACTGTGTTGCTATAATACTAAAATGTATCAGTAAATGTTTCTTGTTTCCAGAATCTGTTTTTACCAGTCTGATATATTTTTGTGTGCAAAATATGCTTTTGTTGTTTTGGCTACCTGTGATAAGTACTGTTTTGAAATTATTGATTTTTGAGTAATGTAACATTTTTGAGAAAGCTTATGTATGGGGTGATGGATTAATAAGGAAACCGATGTAAGTATCAACTTTCCAAGGTCTGATTCTAACATATAATTAGGGAATATCAGCGAATAGGTATAAGGGAATTTACATAATAATAGTAATGTTTGTGATTCATTTAAGATTTTATCTTAAGAGAGGTGTCAATGGGGTAATATGAGAAATACTTGGTTTCGTTTCAGAACTCGTGTTCAGACAGCACCTGTTATCAGTGCTAATAAAAGACCTGTACCCAATCCACGAGATGAGTTATCTGGAAATGTTGAAAATTGAAGTAGTTACATGGTATATATTTGTTGTTTTAAAATTTCCAAGAGAAACCATGCAGAATGTTAATATTATTTCCTAAATTTTATTTCAAGCATACAGTAGAAGCTTATAACCTGTGTAAACATAATTCACGATCTGAGTCTATAGACTCTACACTTCAATCATGTTCTGAAAGTGCTGAGCAACTTGGCGTTTGTTTTAGTTTGTTTCTTTAAAGGGATTGTCTTCATCAAACCAACTCATGCTATTAAGCAATTAAGTAATATTAAAAGCAATAGCATAGAGAAATAAAATTACTTTTCAACCACTTAGAATTAACCACGAAAACGTAAATTTTTATTTACTTTCCATACAGTAGCTCCTTGCTGCTTGCTTGGATGTCATGATACTTGCGAGTTTAAAATGGTCGAAACATTTAAAATGCAATTTTGAATATTTTTGACGTCAAAATGCGATGTGAAAGGAAGGAATCTAAATTAGTTAAACTAACTATGAAAACTAGAATAAATGACCTGTTATCACATATTTATAATTTCACTACAAGGTGGTGAAACCTTTTCATGGCAGCACTATTTCTTAGCCTTTTTTATGGTCACAATGTCATCATAAATTAGCCAAGTTTGATTGTATATGTATTGTATATGTATTTGATTGTATAGGGCTGTCCAGAATATATCAATTTCTTGAAAGACAATTGAGAGGGAAGTAACGTCAATGGCAGAAGAACATTGGAACATAATTTTGATGTGTATTTCTTCCTCTGGATGATACATTAAACAAAAATAATTTTGAATATGCTTTTGTTTTATTTCTACAATGAGAAGATGTTTTAAAGTTCATTTTATTTTGCAGAGAACAATCCCTAAAACAGAATAACAAATTGCAGGAACAATCATATAGCATGGTGGAATGTGATTTGATTTCTTATAACAGTAAAGATTTTCTTTTTTTATTAAAATATAACGAAGATCGTATTTATTCAAATGAAAATACAAATGTTTGTTATTACCATAAACAATTTTACTCTCTATTCCATTTTCATTTCTTTTAATCATTTTAAATTATTTACAGGAATAATTAAACAAGCTTGCTGGTCGAGCATGAATCTTCATTGTGCCATGCCACATGAGTGAATCGTTTATTATGATGCGAAGAAATTGATTATTGTGAATTATTTTAATTAGCTTACTTATTATGAAATATCTCCTGCAGTTATACTTGTATTAATCCTTTACCAAACTAGACAAAAATATTCCAATGATTTTTATGAGTTGAGATTCAAGTTTGATATTTATAAATACATAGATGTTCTGAACTTTTCAAATCCCTTTGTTTCAGTTGCCATAGTCAACACCAGTCCCTGCCTCGTTCTCATGAAAAATCTTTTTTTAAACAAGTTATATCATTGTCATTATTTTGAATGTTTAGCCATACGTTGATATCGAAATGTTTTTTTTCATTAAAATTTGGGACTTAACTATCCACTATTACCTTTACAATAAAAGGTAATTTACTCAAAAATTTAAAATAGTCTACATAACTATTACCTTAATCAGTACAGGGACAGTATCAACCAATAGCTTGTAACATCCACGTAAAGCACATAAGCTCTTATAGCAACTTGAATAACATTTTTTATTGTTTAATTATCAAAGAAAGAGCTACTGATCCATCATGAAAGTAACTCTGTGAGTGTTTACATGAATTCAGTGACTCTGTGAGTGTTTACATGAATTCAGTGAGAAAACTGAAATTTTATATATGTAGCTCCTTTAATTTATAATATTACTGATTATTGTATTAATTTATGTCAATGGGAATAAATTAAATTTTGTACCATTTTTATAAGATTTAGATATGCTGTTTTGCTTGTATGTAATTATGTTTCTGTATAATAATTTGTTTAAATATCAATAAAGCTTTTGCATTTAACCGGTAGAAGATATTTTACAATAATAGCATTGTTGTTTATTATTATATTACAAGGTAAAGAATTATTTCTGTATTATGTATATTAGTTTTTACCACAATAATTAGCTGCACTTGAAGCTTGATAACTTTTTTACTTTTTGTATGTATGCTACAATCATAGACAAAATAATCGCATCATTTATTGTTTTAGGCCTCATTCTTGTTTAGCCCAATTGCAATTAAGTTCCCAGGAACTAAAATGGAGGTAGAATAGTTCAGAAGACTTTTTAGGATTGTACATCCTAATGCCTTTTTTTGAAGCACTTCATTTCCCATGTGTTTCAGGAAGTCATAATATGCTAAAATGGCTCAATTCAGAACCAAGCGAAACCACCTTTTGCATCTGTGCTGTAGTACAACAGATACATCAGTAACAAAGCACCTAAGACCTAAGTCTTAAGTCAAGACATAGGTAAACTATTTAGAATTTTGTCTCAAAACTTTTGGAACACTAATTTGGTAATTGTGGCACGATGTCTAACTTTTTTCTAACATTTTGTTTGTTTGTTTGTTTGTTTATATGGAAAGCTTTTGTTTTTATTGTTTGTCAATAATAAGTCTGTACACAAATTATTTTCATGTTTTATATCATTTGTCTTTTTAAAATGTGTTGGATGACAAAAGGGTGAAAACAAATTACAATTTCTCAAAAGTACCTTTCAGAAAGTTTCATTATCAAAGACATTGACATTACAAAAATAATATTTCATATAGGTTGTTTGTCCTCAGTACTTTTAAAGTACTGAATGGATTCTTAATGACTCAGAGTTGCTGAAAGTACTTATTTTATGATGTTGAAGATTTGAACGAAATCACTATAATTGTGTTAGTACTCTCTTTTAATTTTTCATAGAATATTCTCAAGGTATTGTTTCTAGCATTACGTAAAGTGCATTGAACTGTTAGAACCTGTCAATTTGTTCGCTGAAGCAGTTATGAAATTTTAGGATGTATAATGTGATTTCAGTGAACATGTATCAGTACCATATGTCGTGTACATTAAAATTTATTATGTTTACTTGAATATGAAAATCACAGTGCTAAGGTACAGGCAATAAAATAATATAGAAAGTGTTACGCCATGGTTGCACATCAAGAAAGATATAGTAATAAGTTTTTTAGTTGGCATAATTGACATTTCAGTAAATGCATATTAAACTTTCAGCAATAATGTATACTATTCAAAACACACTGATATTGTTTATAAATTAGACTCGCTGAAATCATGGTAATAATTAGAATAATGGATAATTTCACCACGTTAATTAATTATAATAAAAAAAGACATAAAATTGCTAAATTTAAAGTAAAAAAATTTCGGATCCACCATTATTGTGCTACAATAAAGATATATACAAGAATTGTTACAACGTTGTTATAAAGATGTATACAAGAATTGTTACAACATTGTTATAAATATGTATACAAGAATTGTTACAACGTTGTTATAAATTTGTATACAAGAATTGTTACAATGTTGTTATAAATATGTATACAAGAATTGTTACAACGTTGTTATAAATATGTATACAAGAATTGTTACAACGTTGTTATAAATTTCTACCATTTTCTTCTTGAATGTTAAATGAAATAAGTCATTTATTATAGCACTGATGATTGAACTGAAATGTCTGATGCATAGTTATGTTTTTTATATAGATATAACATAAAAATATCTGGAATATAAAAATATCTGGAATAATTATTATTAACTTAATCTAGCTTTTCATCTTTATATTCTTAAACTGTCAAATGTTAATAATTTTTATTTCGTTTTCGCTGGTATAAACATTTCCCATATTCATTACATAAGCCTTGCAACTATTATTTGATTATTTTGTTATCGTTTTGTTTCATTGTTATGCATGCCAAATTAAATAGGCTGTGCCTCAGTAGTAGTAAATTTGACTTGCAGTCCAGAGGTAATAAGTTCACGTTCTATTACGGCACAGTGCGGAGGACAACCTCTAATCCATAGGTCATGTTTAGTTTTATGTGCTACAATGCTTGTCAGTAATGGCTACAATGCTTGTCAGTAATGGTTACAATGCTTGCCAATAATGCAATATGGAAATGTTTGCCTGTGGTGAATTCTTGTACAATGCATGTGTTTGTAAACTGAATTGATATTGTAAACTCAAAAAAATATATTTAACTGGAATTGATTATTAGTAAAATCCTAATTCATTTTTTCTATTAAGTTACATGTCTTCCACTAGTACTATTTTATGTTGTAAAGGATAATTGACCCCACTGAACTAATTTATAAAGTTAAATAAATAACTAAAATACAATTGCTCACAACCTAGCTATCTCTAAAATGGGGAACGGGGAACTGTGCATGCGCTAACTGTTCATATCAATTGTTCCCCTTTTCTGGTGGTAATTTTATGTCGTTGCTAATGAATTACAAAGGAAATCGATCAAGTACTATTCGAAAAATTTATAAATAAAATTGGTGCACATGCACACACTTTCTGTGTATTTTTACAACATCTTTATTGACTTTGGAACCTGTTTCTCATGACCAGGGACATAATTGAGAAAACTGCCATACATGTTTTGCATGTGCGAATCGATTTGGTTCCTACGCTTGCTGGAATATTTGAAAATAGATTTGTTTACTATGACATAAATTTGACGCGCATGTGCACCAACTTGGTAAAAGAGTCTGTGCTCAATTTGTAATTTATTAACACAGACATAAAAATCCAACCAGAAATAAGGAAAAAACTGACAAAAATGTTTCGTGCAAATATAATCATGGATTTACGGAATAGTGTGTGGTCGATTTCCTTTGTTACAAATAACAACATTAAAATTCCCACCAGAATTGAGGGGAAAACTGACATGGACTGTTAACCACCGAATTTGTCATAGGTTTATCGAATAGGATGTGGTCGAGATAGAGATAGCCATTGCTCACAACCAGTTTTAATCACTTTCAGTGCCCAAGTAAATCACTTTGTTTTGGTGTATACAATACTCCTTTTCATAAATCATTGCGTAATAATACATCATCTTTTCAAAACAGTACATTCTGTACATTTTAATGAAAAACAGATTATAGGTTCAGATTCCTTGTCAAAAAGTAAACAAACAGAGACTTTTTTAGAGTTGTTAGTAAATCAGGGAAGCATTATCAACTATTAGAAAATATTCCATAACCAAAACTACTTATCATAACAAAGCTTGGGTTGCTAAATCAAAATAATAATAAGGCTTTGACCGGATATTGTAATATGCTGTGTATTTGGATTTAAAAACCTGAAAAATACCCAATAAGCATATTTTTTACATAGAATCGATATCTGAAGTCCGTTTTTAACAAAACAAACTTCAAATTTCGGCCTAATATGAAAAGGTCTATTATTTTCTTCCTCTTTTGTTATATAGTGTTTCTTTTTAACAATGGAATAAAGATTTATTGAGCACTTGTAAATAAAACTTCTCTCGTATTTTGTTCATATAATTTAGAGTTAGAAGTACGAATAACTGAGTTAGCTTAAAGGATAAAGGATTAAGCCCAGGAATAGCACACATATTTAACTGCATTATTTAAGTACACAAATCTTGAATTTAGTTTTATATTGGTGATGCTGAATGAGTGCTGTGTCGAGAACAGTTTTATTAAGACACGGTATTTTGAAGTCTTCGTTCAGTATTATACAACTTTTCCCATTTAACATTTCATTTAGCAAAGTCTCTATTTCTCTACAGCACTTAGACTCTTATAGTGAAGGCGTATGACATCTCTGACATGTACACAACTGTATTTGAGCTGAGTCTTGTTCCTCCTCGCTAGAATGAACAAATTTAGTTCATTCTTGCTCAGTATATTCTGTCTCATTTCTATAACCTGTATATGTTTCAATTTCACTTCCCGAGTCATCCGAAGATTCAATATTCATCAGAATTTGAAGAAACATTCATGCTCAACGATAGCGCTCAATGGATAGTTCCGCTGATCTGACGTTATACATTGATACTCTCCCGAAGAGACTGTAAACATCGATACTCTCCCGCAGAGACTTTAAAACATCGATACTCTCCCGAAAAGACTGTAAACATCGATACTCTCCCGAAGAGACTGTAAACATCGATACTCTCCCGCAGAAGCTGTAAAACATCGATACTCTCCCGAAGAAACTGTAAAACCTTTTTTATTACTTTTTTTTTTTTTTCTTTTTTCAAATTGTATTTTACCTTATTTTGTGTCAGTTTTGGAAAATGTTTTGACAAATTAAATTTAATTATTCTATAAGAACTGAAGTTAAAATGGCTGATGACCTGGGAGATGATTGGTGGATACAAGAAGATGTAAACAGTGAAGAAAATGTATCAAATAAAGAAGAAACTGCCGAAGGTAAGATTTTACTTAACAGTTTATATAATGTTACTTTAAGATTTTACTTGACAGTTTATATGTTACTTTAAGCGAATGATTACATAAATTAGGAAATTACCATTATTTCTTTATCTGAAATGTGAAAATAGTGTAAAATAGTAGGTAGGAGCTGATTAAAAACATGTGTTATTGTGATGTTTGTAGAATGTTGACTAAAAAAGTATAATAAACATGGCCTAATGCGCATGTGTCAAAAACGTAAGCAAATATAGATATTTTACAGTACAGATGTAATTACAAAACACACCCCATAAAAATGTTGGCGATATATTGTTAAAGTTAATTAAGTAAATATAAGTATTTGACAGTGATTTTATTAGTGGAATGTATCTGTTGTACTGGTGAATTGTATTAGTGGAATGTATCTGTTGTACTGATGAATTGTATTAGT
>JANTOQ010250921.1:0-13442 GCA_027564595.1 Bythotiara depressa | reverse complement strand
TATAAATTATAAGGAAATAAATTAATTATTTCTAAGAATTTTGATAAGGAAGGAAATTAATTATTTCTAAGAATTAGTCAGAAAAATAATGCTACACAAACGAAACTTTGTTTACCTGAAATAAGATTTGCATAACCGATGCGTAAACGAAACGATCATTTGCGCCAAATTTCCAGGCCTGAAATGTATTCGATTTTGTTTAAATCTGGGAAACAGAACTCTCATTGGCACTGACGAATTGAAAAGTATAAATTGGCTCCCAACTGTAGATAGATTTAACCAATGTGTATGCGCGAGTGCATACAAATTTTACAATGATCTCTTCCCAGCTTATATGTCTGATATGTATTCTGCAAGAAGTATCACTCATTACACTAGAAATAGAACTTAAGTTCTTAACCAGCCTACTATACTATCAAATATTGGACAAAAGGCTCTTTCATACACAAGTCCACAATTGTGGAATGGTCTTAGTTCAGACTTAAAATTAGCTGGTAACACAACCAATTTTAAGCATAATATTAAAAAGAAATTCTTTGTAAATCTACAGAAAAGAGAAAAGGATAAATATCTTTACTAAAATAAATATGTAATCTTCAATTTTACAAAATAATATTTTTTTTGTTTAAACTTTATCCTTGTATGGGGAATATTACATAAGTAGGGACTTTATAAACGCTTCAATATTCCCTGCCACACTAGTATAAGGATGATATATTACTAACATTTTATTTATGATTTCATCATTTATTTATGATTCCGTAATTATACTTTTATACTTATTTTGTTTGTAATTTATACTTTTATACTATTTTGTTTGTAATTTATTCTTTTATACTATTTTGTTTGTAATATTATTTTTATTATATGCGGAAAATATACTTACTTACTTACCACAAACTCCTTACCTACCCAATCATGCACAGCCTATCACTATATCTCATGTATCATCTCTCAACTCACACTTGCCTAGTGCCGCTTGACTGGTAGCACACTCCCTACAGGTCCATACATATTTGAATTAATTTTAAAGGATACAGCCATAGGGTTGCACAAATCCAAATTTGTTTGAGTTCGTCGAAGGAATGCTTCTGCTTAAGTAAGCATACGCAGCACGGACATCTGTTAATCTGTCTGCGTTCCTGGAAATATTTGTTACTATAGGCCAAGCTTAGACAAGACTAATGTTCAATTCGATGTTTTATGTGTACATTAATGAAAATAGTTTTATTTTTATTAATATTTAATATTGAAGTGTATGGAAATTTTTTTTTACATGTCAGCGGTTTCAATTATTAAATGTCTAGACATGTGCGAGAATTCTTGTCTCTATATTTTTCTAATATTTAATGAGAACACTTTGCTTTCTCATTGCGATGAAAGTTTGTCATCATTAACAACCAAAAATGTGCAAATAAATTAATGCAAAGAAAGGTAAATCCATGCAATTAAAACAGCTTCGTAGCGTAATAGATTTCCTGAACAATCGCCATTTTAATACTGAATGAATAAACCTGTGTTTGCTATATCGAATAAAACAGAATAATAAAAAGAAGTGAAACCTGCACTCTCCCGCCAAGCTCATTTACGCTTGCCAAGATTCATGCAGCATGGAAGTAGTATGGAAGTATAGCTAATAATAGGTTTGGGTTATATATTTAAGAATATGATTAATAGTCTTGTTAAAATGATCTGCACATGTGTGATCAAATGAACTCTGACTTGTCTCCTTTTTGAGCGAAGGAAAGAAAGGCACAAGCTGATAGGAAAGAGACAAAAAATGAGACGACATGACAAATTTATACTCGTACGTGATTGCTAAGAAGAAAACTTTCACGTACTTTATAGCTTAAAATAGACGTTCATTTAACGTACCTGCTTTCAAATTTACATGTTCGGTAGGCAATGATAGCCATTTGTATGTACTCCACGTACGTGATTTGTGCAATCCTGAGTCAACATCAAAATCAAAATAGAAATCTAAATGGAAAATACTATGTCAAACTATAAACAAAAGAAATAAGAAATGCTGACATGTAAATACCGAAATATTGACCAAGATGGGAGGGGAGGGTGGGGAATTCATTTTAGTGATAAAAGAGAACCAGCCAAGTGAATGAGCCAATTTATAAGGGTGGGCTAAAAAGCCGTGAACCGGGTGAAAACAACGTTGCAAGGTACGATAGCGATAACTGACATGGTGCACCCAAGTTGCCGTTATATCAAATTAATTCATGCTTCATAATTTGCACAAAACAATTTTGTTGCGCTAGTTGGATTTCTCCTAATAATGCATATGTTGCATGTGATTAAACAGACTTTAATTATAAAACCAGTATTAAGATCAAATATCTTTGCTATCTGTTAATTTGTCTTGGAAAACAGCTTAAAAAAATAAATTTTGTTTTAAAATTTAAAATTTCTTAGAATTGCTTGAAATAACATGCTCGCTCATGAGTTATGAAATTAAGAACAGATGCTGGCAAAGAAAGTTGTGGGAAAAATATAAATGCTCTATATTTGTGGGAATAAACATGGATGCGGGCGAAAATATGAATGCACACACTATCTCGCGAAACAGATAATCTTTTTATGTAGGCCTTATAGAACCTTATGTTCTATGGTAAACATACCTCATCACTAGTTTAGCATGGGTAATTAAGGGATTGGCTCAAATCCATGTTTATGGCCTTAGGTGTGTGACATAAAAAGTATTTATTTGTTAGATAGACTTTCCATATATGACTTCCAGAAAAGCAATACAGGATCATCTCTGGACAAAAGCAATAAATTTTTGATTATTTTCATGATTAATTTAATAATTGTTTCCTGTATTTATTACATAACTTATTTATATATACATTAAAGTATGATAAAAAATTCCAAGTGTTCATATGTGCATTGGAAAATATATAAAATTAGTTCTGTTTGAAAGAAGTGTAGTGTCTATTAGTTCTGCTTGGTGTTATAAGTCTGTTTTTGGTTTCTACATTATTAATCCCTACTGTATGTGAAAATATGTAAAAATAGTAAAC
Source organism: Bythotiara depressa (assembly GCA_027564595.1). Taxonomy (NCBI): domain Eukaryota; kingdom Metazoa; phylum Cnidaria; class Hydrozoa; order Anthoathecata; family Bythotiaridae; genus Bythotiara; species Bythotiara depressa. The sequence continues at coordinate 10,407 of JANTOQ010250921.1, read as the reverse complement.
AGACTAAAAATAGTAAACAGACTATTGGAAAAGAGGGTGAAATTATGTTAATTTTTTATGGTTTTCTTTATTATATATACTGTCAGTCATTTTTTGTTTTTTCTTCCTACAATAGTGGTTTTTGTGTTTTGTCTCTGAATTTGTGAGTTTTTTAAACACAAATTAGAAGTATAAAAACTACACATACAGTAATGTTGAAATACTAATTTGGAGTTGTTTATGATTGATGTTTTAAAACACTCTACTTCATGCCATATGTTTTAAAGAAAAAAGCATTAAATTTATTTATTGAAAGCAATTTGCACTATTAAAATATTAATGTCAGTTGTGTTTATATACAGAATCTGTTAATCAAGTTTTTTCCATGGTAATACTAATAGTTTTTGTTCACATAAAAAGGTTGTAATCATGAGAACATTTGTTTCACCAAGAATAGACACTCCAACAACAAACATAAAAACAAATACATAGTATATTTACCTTTTCATGCTTATGTGTAGATACTCATCATTGTCATCTCAAATTGTTACGCTTTTTAAAGTTTGAATAAAGAAGTCAATTTTAGCTTTTAAACCGAAAAATATGATAGCTTAAAAGCTGTTTATATTTTGAAGAATAGGTTTTAGCTCTAAGAATAGTAATACAAAGCAATTGATCTTTTTAAAGATGGTATTAAAAAGAGACTAGTTACAGAAATATCTGCCCAGAAGTTGTGTGAAGTTATTTTTGTATGAAGTCTGCTGATAATGAATGTTTTTGAGACATGGAGCTGGTGAAGCCAATTTTTCGAAGGGCGCATGCTAGTGATTCTAATATTGCAAGTTTGGATAGACCAATCTTTCAAGAAATAAGTATCTCTAATGATGTAAAAGTTAGAAAGCCAATCTTTCGGCGTACTTATACCACTGATGATTTTTCTGATGATGATTATTCAGAGAATCCAATATATTTTTGTAAAAGACAACAGGTTAGTTTCCTTTCAAATGTTGTGGCAAAAACATTTATTTGTTTATTCTTAGGATTTAATATAAAATGCTGTTACATTCTGGTCTGTTTAAAAAGGTAATATATATTAGGTAAAAAAATGTTCTTACACTAAGTAAATAAGATAATTTATTAAAAGTTGATGTTAAAACCTTCAGTTGTCTTTAAATTTCATGAAGTATAGATTGTGGTATGCTAAACAGTGGTTTGTTTTGAAGTGTGGCCACTGCTTCTCATCAAATTTTATTTTATTATTGGCATCTTTGCAATTGTTGTTGCTTTTACTATGGTTGATTAGCTCAAAGTAACGAGTAAAAATGATTGTGTCCTGTTAATACATTTGTGAATTAAACAGCAAGCATATTATTTTGTTCTTTTTACTTGGAACATTCTGGCACTTTATTGTTTCCTGTAGTACTGTTAACCAGATTTAGAAAGCACATTTTTGTTTAAGCATTCCAGCTTGTTGTTTTCATGCTTGTGAGGTTTAGATTAATCATATAATTTAATTTTAATATTGGTACAAACATATTGTTAAAGATCTTTTGTGCTGCACCAAGTATGGTCAACTGTGGTTTTAAGTATGGTCAACTGTGGTTTTAGGACTGGTAGGTATTCAGGGGATGATAAAATCGTATATATGTGCATACGGGACTTATTTAAAAAATTTTATTTTTATTTTTATTTAAACGTATGTACACTATTTTAATGATATACATGAGCGTGTGCTACTTTTGATCCCAATTAACCATAGGTTCTATTGTTTATTTTCTAAAGTGAATGGAATATTCATTCCTTTGTTTAAACAATGTTTGTAGTAACAATCAAGAAAATCAGGACAAAAAATAGTATGCCAGACAAAAAAGCAGGTGAAAGCATCTTAATCTTAGGGCAGCATTATAAAATTATATTTCATTAATTTAAATAAGTTTAAAGTAAACAATAGAAACCATATTTTTAAAATAGAATATGCGTGTGTTTCTTTGAAGCAAGAATCACCGTAAAACATTTTTAATATGACAGAGACAATTTGTGTGAAATCTTTTCAAGGTTGCTTGGGCTTCTGTCAAAGATTTTGATGTTGTGGTATCTAATGAGGAGATCATGGAGGCTTTGGACCAATATTGCTTGGCTGTTGAACTAAGAGAATGATTGACATATATATATCAAGACATAAAAGAAAAGGTTTAAATATTTACAGGCTGCATTTTTCAAGTTTTTCTGTACATTTCAACTCAAGGCTTTTAGCCGTCGAACACTGCCAGTTAAAGTATGTGCAAATCCATTCAAATATAAAACTTTTAAAATTCCAAAAAATGTTTTCTTTGCAGGGCCATGCATTCAAGTTAATTATTTATGTATATCTTTTGAAAACAAATCAAAACAAAACACCGTTTTTAAAATTTTAAAATTCTATTTTGCGCCAGCTTTTTTTGGGTACATCGACAGGAAGTGTATCGGCTAAATGTAAATTTGAATCGACTTTCGCCGATAGCCGACAGCTATTTCTATCCCTGGACCCCATATGGGGTAGCTCATAGGTAGTCCAAATCTTAACATAAACTGAATGTTACCTGAAAAAAATAGTACCAGTAGGCACTCGGATATCAGGAAATAATCTACAAACTACTTTAAATGATACCAGAAGCATCACAATCGCAAAATGTACAACAATAATTTCTATTGAATCCGGCGGACGTCACTTCTGATTTATTCACAGAATTTTGCAGACTAGATCTCCTTCGCACAGCTTTTTTACAAATGTATATATATTGTTGTGACATACAGTATATTTTAGTTAACCAATTAAAATCAACAGCATTGTTAAGATAGCATGTGAACGTTGTGCGATACAATAGAACTGTGTTGAGAACCAGTGAAGAAAGCGCACTTTGTTGCAATCAAGATAAACACTACGGACGTACAATTAAAAAAAAAAAAATCACTAATTCGATTTTTTACAATTATCAACACAAATATCATCCTCATCAATGTTATTAGCTGAGGGAACTTCAGATTCTAGTAAGGTCGGTGTGACCATATAATTCCTTTTGTTTTGTAATTATCGCATAGAAATAAAGGATAGCTGAAAAATGGTTGCTACATCAAAATTAATATTAGAATTAAGGGACCAGAAACCACTGCTATATTTACACAATAGACATTAAAAACAACAATGATCATACACAAAAGATTAGTGCAGCTCTTCTGAATGTTGTGGAACAAAGGGTAAACAAACACAAAGACCTGTGCATGCAAGCTAAAATCTACAAGGAGAAATGATTCCACTAAGATGAGTTGTGTAAATTGTAGACTGTACAGGAAATCGTATCAAGGAAAGCTTTAAGCTGCTTCTGTCTTATTATCAAGTTGCTATCAAATGTTTTAAACGTACTTCTTCAAGATGTTTTTCTGATGTCTTGTGAATGTGATTGCCATAATTTAATTAGTGTGGTCATACTCACTACACTATAATTTCAATAAACATTGTGTTATAGATCTCTATATGTTTGACCATGATAAATATATATTGCTTTATTTTTGTGAACATAAATAAACTTATTTTACAAGGAGTCTGGATCTAATAAATTTTTAGGAAAGATGTAAGCACATTTTAAGTACCGCGTTATGCTTTGATTAACCCTTTGAGTGTCAGCGTGTTCCACAAACTACGTTTTTGAGTTCCTGTAGGTTGTTAACTTCAGCAACCACGGGACGTATATACTATGAAATACTGCTTTTGTTGATAAGTTTGGGCACTGAAAGACACTGTATTATGCTTTGTTCAGGCACCTAAAATCATAATTTTTTCGATATAAAATTATTCTCTCTTTAGAAGCTAGCATAATGTACCAATCCAGGTCTATGTACATCTCCATACATGAAGTATCACAACCAGAATGATAACAAATAAACTGAAGACATTCACTTTTCTTCTAAAATACATAGTGAAAAAAAGTTTTCTGCATTATATAATTGTATTTTATGTTGGGAACTGAGGTTTGATGGGAAATTCTGTCCACAGGAACTGTAAAAGGTAATTATGACATATATATACGTCCCATAGGCACTGAGATAAAGTTTCCATGATGTATATAAGTAATGAAATAATCTACATTTTTGTCATGTGATAGTAAAAGCCTTCAGTTTTATACAATTTATTGCACTGTCAGTTTTGAAAGTGTACTGCTATAGAAAAACAGAAGAGAAATCTTGAAGTGGACACAGATGAGCAAAAGTGAAAGTAGGTAGCTAAAGCCCTTCAAAAATATAGATAGAGAAAGTAAGAGATTATTTAATATATATGTGCACAAAATTAAAGGAAATTTTGTTATCGGTTGAAACTTTATTGTCATAATATTTACAATCTCATGTATTGTTAGTCACTGCGAAGAAGTGTACTGGACTGGTCTATAAAATATTTTTGTTACCCCATGAGACACCCCATATGGTGTGCCCCACGTTATGGAATAACCTGATATTAGCTTATCATTTTAAGAATCAAATAAAAAGATCAAAGATTTTATGTTAGTTTAGGAAGCATTAATTACCTCAAAACAAACATAAAATTCTACTGTAAGTCAAAAATGAATGAATGAAAACAAGTGTCTACAATAGAAAAGTTCTTATATTATATTTTCACTGCAAGAAATATGTCAAACTGTCTTAGGAAAAGCATTCTTAGGATATTTTTACAATTACACATAAAGCAAAAAGGCTTTAGAAAAGTGTCCATGCTAATGTTTGTGACTAGAAAGCCCTTCAAAAATTAAAAAAAAAAAACCAAGCAGTACTCGAGATATTGTAATTTTAAGTACTTTTAAGGCAGCAGATGTTCAAGCCACTTCTCAAAACCTATGGCAAAATTATATCCGGCAATATCTTGAAAAATATGTAACTTTAAGTAACACAATTGGGTACAGAGATAGAGGAATGACCAAATATTATATGAAAAACATATGAAAAAAAATTGATGTTCAAAATGATACCTGTCACTCGTTGCTATTTTTTTGCAGGAATCCCTTTAAATAATAGTAAAGCCTACTATTCTACCAATTTTATGATGATTTTAAAAGAAACTGTTTTACATAGAAAATTAGGTGTCTTTAGTCAACAGTTAAGATTTGACTTTAAAAGAACTTAAGAGTTGAAGTGTATATACTTTTCCAACAGAATTAATTTGTCTTACAAATTTGATATTATACACTTCATCTTTATTTTTTAGTTATTATTGTTATTTAGTTTGATTGAACTTGTTTAGAAATGAAGCTAGACGACCTTTAAAAAGTGTTCACGGCACATTTTCACAATTAGAATTGATGTTAGACAACTTTTAAAAAGTGTCCACAACACATTTTCACAACTAGAAATGAAGCTAGACAACCTTTAAAAAGTACCCATGGAAAATATTCGTGACTAGAAGTGAAGCTAAACAAACTTGGAAAAAGTATCCATGGCACAGAAATGAGGCTGGGCTCCATTGCAAAGTATCACATGTCTAGATATGAAAAGTAATGTTTCAAAGTTGGAAATAAATAAAAATGACAAAGTGTCTCAAAAAGAAAAAAAAATAAGCCTGGAAAATAAGTCTCTTCATTTAATTAGCTTTGCCTTTTATCATCGACTTCTTCTTTTTCACTATAGACAATCAATACAATCACTATAAGAGAGGAAAGTGGCATAACAATTTGTTTTACTTTTAATTTGTTTTTGTTTGTGCATTGCACATTGTTTTCTTTAATTTTTTGTAAAAGTTTTCAAAATTAGAATATGCATATATATAAAACTTTTAGGCAGTAACAAAATATCGTTCATGCCATTTAATGACTGCGGTAACAACACAGTAATGGAATGATCATTACCACCAAATTTCGTAGCCTGGCGACAAGTTAATGATATGGTTGAGGTATCTTTCGTGTTGACAGAGCATTTGTGTTTTACTGTACTAAATCTACATAGTTTAGTTTAGACTTACAACGTCCCCTGCCTGAAAAAACAGACCTTCCTGCAACTGAGTTAAAAACAGGTGGAGTAATATCCATGTAATATTTGGGGTGCCCCCCCCCCCCCCTCACCCCCTAGTTGGTAAAATATTGAAAGTATATTCACAAAGTGCTCTAAACAGGCACCCGATCATAAAGTGATTCTGCATGCTCGATTTTTTACATCACCAATAACAAAACCTACTCACTTGAATATGAAATGAAATTCAGGGTTGTAATTCTATTTATGTAACTTCACATATATAATTTGACAGCTGCCTGTGGATGTAACTTCACATAGATTTGACAGCCGCCTGAGGATGTAACTTCACATATATGATTTGACAGCCGCCTGAGCTACTCATTAAGTAGCAGTTTTAACTGCCTAAAAGTACTTAAAAGTAGCAATATTTCTATCAATATTACTTATTTTAGACCACTAAAATAGTGTAGGAATGTTGTGACAGTATTTTGCCAGTGCAGAATAACAATAGTTTAGTTTTATATTTTTAAAAACTTGATTATGATATGCCTTCTATTTAAATTTGGTTCTCCACAACCAACTTTTCTTTTATTGGATAACACATGGTACTTCACAACCAACTTCTCTTTTATTGGATAAGACATGGTCACAAAGAGCCGATTGAATAAGTAGTCTGAAAATCACTGTCTTGTCAATACATAGTGGGTAGTTTGGATAGAAATTTACTGTACCATATTATATCAAATACACTTATATCAAATACACTTTTCTCTTTGATGTCCTCAAGGGATGGAGCTAAAGTTAAAACACTTTAGATTGTTTTTGCAGATCTCCCTATAAGGAATTAAAAATACAGTTTTGGTAAAACATTCTGTAATTATAATTATCTACTTTTGAATTCAGATATAACGATGTATAACGATGCAATTAATTAATTATTGGTGTTTCCTAATTCTGTTTTGGATTTACTATTGCTAACGTTTGGTGGTCAGTTATTGATACACCATTTGGCTTTGATATGTTTCAATTTCGTGTTCATTAGATTAAAAACAAATCATTTGTTATAATTTTGTTGCAATTAATGAATGGCAGAATAAAACTTTCTATTATATTAGCTGTGCACAATGTAATAGATAACGATTTGCAACAAACCATATTTTACCCTACAGAAATATGTTTTGTAATAGAAAAGCTTACACAATAGTGATTTCTTTTTTTTTTCTATTTTAGAAATCAGAGTTTTTGAAATCTTTAAAAACAAGAGTGTTGGGATTTCAAAAGTTATCGTCTCCAAATTTTGAAAGAAGATCAGTTAATATTTCACCACCAAAACCTATGCACAGACGTGGTGTGTCATCTGGAGCAATTTTGATGTCACCTGTTAAATCAGATGCTGATGTGTTCAAAGATTCTGTGTATTACATTGGAAAAGTAACAATATCAAAGCCACAAGCACCTCCTAAGTTTATTGATGATGTTCTTGTCCAGCTAAAGAAGCTACATACCAATGAGGTTCCATTCTATGGGAAATATACTGGAGCTGTCATGAAAAGATTTAGTTTTGATGAGAATATGATAGCAGGTGGAAAAATTTATTGTATTTGTATATTTAATGATCAGGAAGCATATATTATTTTAATTATGTATTTAATTGTATTGTGTCTTCATATTGCGTACATAGCATAGTTACAATTTTTAAATTTTGGATGACTGTAAGAAACAGAACGATTTATAAAACACTATTTTTTTACTATTTAGTTTGTTGGACTAAGGTGTAACAATGCATGATAGACATTGAATCTTTTGAGAGCTCTATGTAAAGTCTCTAAGAAATGTTAACCCCAAGTTTGCCTTTAGCTATGTGCTTTTTAAACTGTCCTATTATACTGATTCTTGTTTTTAATGTTAGGGTCAAACATGAATATCTTGCCATCTTTCCATCCTAAATTGGCAGAAATTCCAAACCGTCCAAGATCAGTTAGCTGTGATAGTGACAGCAGAGATCTTAGCATTAATGAGGTGAATGATGAAAAAACAACTAGCTCAAATGATGACCTTGTTACATTAAGTACCATCCAGGATGAAGTACAGTCACGTCTTGTCACACTGCAAGTATCAAAAGCTTCATTGACTCTCTTCAGTGTTGGTTCAAAAACATTACTGCTGGAAAAGAAAATTAAAAATATCTCCTTTTGCACAAAGGTTAGTTAATTTAAAAATTATTGTCACAATTTCCATTGTTAAAGTCAGCTCGTATACTGTAACATTAAACTTTTGATATTGTGTCTATTCTCATTAATTCTCTTAGAATGCAGTGTTATTTATGTATACTTCAGGGTGAAGCTAGAAGTGACCATTTTGGCTTTATTTGTCGTGAAGGTGGAAGTCACATCTGTTACATTTTCCAAGGAGAATCTGAAAACAAGGTATTTTTTAATGCAAAACATATACTGTGGGGGAGTGTGCTTCATGCAAGTTGTCTTTCTGTATAACACTGTTAAATGTTACAGCAAGATGAGAAATAAGGGCCAGACATCAAAATAAACCAATGTCCAGCCATACATAAGTTTTAAAGAAGTTTTACCAGAACATGTTTAACATTCCTAGGAAAAGAACTTTTTCCCCTCTACCCTGTTGCTTGTTTATTCTTAGAAATAAACAGGAGGTTGTCTAGAGGCTTAACTACACTTCATGTGAACCAGAGGTGAATGATACAGGGAAAGCCAGTGAAATAAAGCAACTTCTTTTCCATGTCAAATTTCTCTTTAAACCTTAGTAAATAGGCTGTTAAGTTACTCACTATATAACTTTTTTAAGCTAGAAAGTATTGTAGTCACAACCGTAAAACATCACTCATGACAGCTTTTTTATGAAAATCTTAACTCACGATAGCATTTTATTATTTAGCTTTAATTAGTGTGTGTGATTTTGGATCAGACACTGTTCTTAAGTTTCTGATAAAAATAAGCCTTGGTTTGTTCTTGCTAATGTTCTTAAGTGTTGTATGAAATTGTTTTGTGTGAAGAATACTGAGTTGTTTTCAATGATCATTGTAGTGACTTTTAAAGGCATAGAAGTGTATATTAGTTGGTTAAAGAAAGAAATAAGATTATTTGTTGGTTTTTCTTTCTTGGTCCACAAGATCGCTGAGCTTCAGTTTTTTCTTAAAATTGGTCTAAAATTTGTTCTTATAAAATGTGTTCTTAAAACAAGGTGTGTGATGTGATAAAATGGGAAGACCAAATATTACAGGAAAAACTCACAGATTATAAACCGAAGAAAACAACTCAAAAACAATTTTGAACTTTCTTTGAAATGAAAATCAGGTATGCTTCCCATCCATGCAGCAATTAGCATCAGACTGTCAGGTTCCGACTTTGTGGATAGAATTCATTCTGGAACAATTTTTATTGCAGCCTTGCATTCACAATATTTCATCCACAACTGAAAATAGAATTATTCATCCCTGGCACAAAAAGTGAAATGATTGCGCTCCAATTAAACAATCCGCTATGTGTGTAACACTTCAAAACACATTAAAGCAAATAAAGAGTTAGTTCATATTTTAAGGATAGCAATCGTTTCGGAATAAACACTTTCTGGAATGGTGTGTTCAGACTTAATGGTCTCACTTGCTCAAACAACAAACTCATTGACAACAATATCAGAAATAATATAAACAAGATGCAATCAGAAATAATAATAATACCGTGTGAACATAATTATCTGGGATGTACTATTTGCACAACACTCCATTCTGGAGTGTTTTCATTCTGAAACATTTTCTATCTGCAAAGTATGAACATGCTCTCAGGTAGCAATTCTGAGAGTGCAATTAGTAGTTTTGTTCATCTGAATATAAGTCCCCACTACCAAATATAAGGCCAAGTAAAGCCCTTTTGAAATTTTATGATATAATAATAATAAGAAAAATATAGTAGTTTTATACATAGTTTCAGGTGAATTTGCATGAATTTCAGGTAAGTTAATTAAAATTATTTACAAACCAAGTTAGAAAAGTTAGAAAATGTGACAATAACAATTTATTTTTACTAACTGAACACTTGCACAGACCTCACAACCTTTTTTCAGGAAAATATTGATGAAAGTATTAATAAGACACAAGATGAAGAAATTATTGAACCACAGGGCATACCAGATACTAATTTTGATATGTTTAAAGAGAAGGGTATGCATATTAACAGCCTTCTTCCTAAAATAAATGAACGTCGATTGATCGCTCACAAAACAAAACCAGTTGTAATAGGCCTTACTGAATCAAAATTAGATAACACGGTCCTGGATGGAGAAATTTGTATTGATGGTTTTAATATAATACGCTCAGACAGAAATAGACATGGAGGGGGAGTTGCATGTTATGTAAGAGATGATATTCATTTTAATTTGAAAAATAATTTTTCCAAAGACAGAAAACATATTCTTTGACATCTTGCTACC
>JANTOQ010250920.1:10035-23188 GCA_027564595.1 Bythotiara depressa | reverse complement strand
GAAATATATATCCACTTTTATGTGTTTCTATTTTTTAATATATTTACACACAACACATACATATTTACTGTCTAAATTTTCATCTGAATCGTTTCTTTCAGTTTTCTCGCGACTATGTTGTATTCATGATCTATTATGCTCATATTATCCCTGTGAAATATTGTCAAATTTCCAACTGTGGTCGGCTACTTTATTTTTTGTTATATGGGCATCTTCTTCTTTTTATCATTGCTTAAATGATCTTTTTGATAAATATAATTGCCACCATCAATAATTGTATAAACCATGTTGTTCTGCTTCTTAGTTTCAACTTTGTGTTTAGGATGAGATAGATGTCTTTAGAGTAGATTGTACACCAAATGTTGTGTTTATGGAGAATGCATTAAAGACTTTTGCTATTCTTATTGATTTATGGAAGTCTAATATGACCTTTGGATTATTCAAGCTCATTGTTATTCTTTACATTTTGCTGTTCATTATCTCATTAGAGATAAGGGTATCTGAAAATGTTCTCTCTTTCTCAATAATGAATTTTATTTGGGGTTGAAAATTATTATTGACATGATCATAAAAGTCTTTCAAGGTAATGCTCTTTTATGATAAGAAAAATGTTATCCACTTGCCGTTCCCAAACCTCTGGTGGTGAGATATTGTAGTTAGTATTAGTTCTTGTGAGATTACATGTATAATTCTATGATTTCTAGAATATCTGCTGGGGATATTTGTTCTGTTCGTAAGATCTTGACCATTAGCAATGGTGTATTTTGTATTAACCAATGTACCTTACAATGGTGCATTTCTATATAACAATGTAACACCAAGTGATACCATTAATTATCAGTCTCCAAGGACTCTTGTCTGATGAATTCATGAAACTCGTTTTTAGCATTATCATTAGAAGACTTGGTATAAGATTTTAAAATGGAAGATTGTGTGTTTAAAAACTGATTGTACTAACAGTAAACTGACTCTTTGTTTGGTCTGTACAGAAAAATACAAAGCCCAAGGTCCAGCTAATGGAGACTGAGCTTGTGAGGTTTGTGTGTTGGACAGAGGACTTTTTATTTTTTGTACAGAACAAACAAAGAGTCAGTATCCAATTTATTACCTGGCAAAAAACAAGAAAACATTTCAATTTTAATTAAATTCTCTCAACTTTCTAATACATGTTCGAATCAACGTAAGTTTCAAAACATTAAAAAAACATTTCATTCTTCATGTGAATCAGAAATGATTCCAAATGATTTTTCATCATTTTGCTGCTGGGAACAAGATAACTTTTTGTATATATTATTTTAAAAGCACTATAAATTACTGATCCGAGTACAAGAAAAAGAAGATACCAAGTATATATCTGAATTCAAAACATTTTTACTTGAATTTATTGTATCTATCTAGCTAGCTACATAGATAAATTTTAAACATCACAATGTTTACAGGATTGAGAATGGGAAGATGTGTTGTTTATCAAACGAAGAAGCTAGGCAGGTTTTGGAATGACAGCTGATAGGCACCTAACGATACAAATTAAAACTTGCTACGTTTTTATGACTGCTAGCTAGCTAGCTAAGTTGAGTTTTTATGAATTGGATGTAGCTACGTTTGTTGATAAATGAGAAGAAAATGGTCTTTTTTCTGGTTATATGTTTGGACCTACTTATTACTGGAGACTCGGTTCTTTCCAAGTAATATTGGCAATGTTCCTAAGGATTTTTTGTTGATATATCAATTTATCTCATCAACGTGTCACAAGGAAAAGTTAGCATTTTATATGTTTGTTTATGTTTATATTTGTGGAACCGGTCAGTACTTTCGGTACAGGGCTGTACCAATGCCCTGTTGGTCATGTGAGAATGTTGATTCGGCCAATCAGCACTTTGTATGTTCTATACTGTCATCTAGCAAAATGGCTTCCAGGTAATAAAGGGGAGTCCCATTGGTTTTATCATAATATTTTCCATGCATATGTAAAGCATAATAATTTTATATATGTAATAGAAGAAAAATAATATATGCTGATGGGTGATATGAGCTGGACAATCTTAATAAGGTGCCAAAGCTATGAATAATCCTCAAAGTTTTGCAAACTTTAAATTGTATAGTTTTATTTAGATTAAAGTTTCTAAAAGTGCAATAATAACAAACCATGACATTTTTAGTTTCCTTGTTAGAAATGTTCAAAACACAACATATGGGGTGCCAAAACCTAAAACATCCTTCAATTTTTCTATAATTTGTGAAAAGATGTAGTATTCAAATGCTATAAAATTGCACGAAACAGGATTTAAGTGAAATTTGAATTTCTTTTCAACGATTTGGTAAGAATTTTAACACAACGTGCCAAAACTGTAAAAAGTTCTCAATGTGTCATAATGTTGGTTATTTATAGCTTACAAAGTTTTTACAATCTGCAAATGCAATATATACAGTCACGTTGTCGGTCACTCATGTCCAGCACTAACTCAGGGTGTAAACTTAGTTATATTTCAATGAACAACAGTTGCCTCATATTCCTGTTAAAGAGATGCAAAATCCTTAGGTTATATTATCTTTAAATATATATCTCTACTTTTTGTTTCTTTGGTGTTGTTTTCTCCCTTCTCCCCCAGCACACATTCCATGATCTTGTGGCATGTTGAGTTTAAAATATTTCCATTATGGATGGAATGTCTTGAATCAAAGTACACTAGCAGCAAAAATGAGACTTCAAATTGCACTCTGTCACAGGTGCGCAGGGTGTTAGCCAGAAAATAAAATGTTACCATGATTTTATTGAATTGGGAATTTTCCTAAAGAATGTTGTCCACCATGGTTGGGCAATGAAGAAAATTATTCATTCTGGATCGCCTAAAACCACCATAAACCACATTGTTTTTACCTTTGGGGAGGCACTGTGAGCACTGGGTCAGCTTTTGTTATTCAGTATTTTTGAAGCTTCAAATGTATAAAATTTAGTACCATGTAAACTTTAAGACTCATTATATTATTACCACTAAAATATTGATACAAAGTCTTGGTGAGTTATAATAAAAACAATAACATAAACAAAAATGTTCATTATGATGAACTCATGTGGGAAATCAAAGTGGTGTCATCAAAATGCTAACAAACATAAAATATAAAACCGCTGACCTTATATTTTATTTTATTTGATCAAATATTTCTTTTCCAAACAAGATGGGGTCAGTCAATTAATTTTTTAATCAGTCGTTTCAAAGATGATGAAGTGATTATTTCTACACATGTCAGACAAACTGATATTAATGTTGTTCAGAAGAGAAATTGATTTCACACAAAAATGATATTAGAAAGGAAAATTTATAATAAAAGTGTATTGTAAGTCGGTACTATTGTATTGTATATATTTACAATTAATATCAATGGTTATAATTTTATTCTCATTTTAGGGTTTTATTTTATAGTTCATAATTATTTACAACATTGCTTTGTGTCAAACCTATTAGAAAAATGTAATAAACTTCCTCAAACCGACGTTAAAACCTATTTATATACTTTCCCTTTTCTCTATACATCCTCTTCCTTTTCTCTTTTTCAATAAAAATCCCCTTCCCCGGTTTAAATAAATTTTAAGCAAAGAAGCTTAAGTCTAAAATTAATTTTACGTTCTCCATGTCAGTAGCTTAAAAAAAAAAATTCTACAAATATGAAATATGAAAAAAAAAAATATTGAGAAGGAGAGTGTTTTCAATTTAAAAACAAGCAATTATGTTTGTTACATTGGCGGCATGTGCTTCAATGGACTCGATGCTGAAGAATGGAAAATTAAAGCATGCATGTTATAAATTTGTTGCAAAAAGTAAAATATAATTAAGTGTCTAGGCGAGTCTTCACGCATGAGTCTCAAGCACTCAAAGATCATCACCACATATTTGTTGCATTACTTTAAAGTTTGATTTGACAGGCTGATACTTTTGGTAAAAAACAAAGATAGATTAAAGTATGCAGAATTAACTAGTCTAAGTTTTTTTATGTTAATTTGTTTATTTTGTGAACTGAAGAGACCAGTCGTTATTTCAAGCGTGATAAAGCACACATTGCAAGACAGAAAATAATTATCTTGTTCGAATCACGATGGTGCTTTAAAATGCTTTTTTGATGTGAGGAAGTAAATGAATAAATAAATGAAAAAGAAAACTATTTTAAAATAAAATGGTGGATTAGATGTGAACGATAGTGTTTACTTTGTTCAGTTGAGACGATTACTGAAAATTAACTTTGAGCAATCAGATGTTAATTCCAGATAAACACAAAACTTTATTCTTTGTCAGAAATAGTTTTTTATGATTCAGACAATTGGGAATGTTTTGTTCAGATGCCAATTGGGAATACCGTGTTATACGCAGTGCCAGCAAGCTAGCTAACACCCTGGTGCTTTAATCAAGAAATGTTCCCTGTTGAGTTATTTATAAATATTTTTCTTTTAAACGAAAACGAAAATCTGTAATCAAAACGTTTTTCACTTCTTCAGAAACCTATTGTGAGTAATTGTTTACAGCCACTGTGAGTATTTTATGGCTGCTACTATGATTTTCTAGTGTTAAAAACCTATCTTGAGTGAGCTTTTATGGCTGTTATTATGATTTTCTACCATTTAAAACCTATTGCGAGTGAGGTTTCTTACAATCACAAATTATTGCTTTTCTCAATTGAGAAAAGTTTCTGATTTTTAATTGGAAAGGGGCCGTGAAATACCTCGGGAAATATCTCTGTATTTTATGTTTAGTAAAAAAGGGACTGGAAACGAAGGTGGAATTTTGTTGTTTCACAACTCTATTAGTTGTAAATGTTGTAAAACATTAGTTTTAGTGTTTGTTTCATTTTATTATACCTGATGTGACAGTGAGAAGAAGTCACAATAAAAGACAGATAAACCCTTTCGTAACTTGATAAAATGTGTTTAGATAAGATTTTCTGATTTTGACTGTAAAAATGTTTTATGACTAGCAGTGTATAGATTTTTACCAGACACCATGTCTTGTATTGGGAAAATAATTATTTCAGGGCCTGCTGTTATATGTAGCTTTTTAGATTGTAAAAGAGCCCACAATTGAAAACCATGGAATATCACTAAGCACATCATAGGTAATGAAAAACAACATAAAATAACTAACAAATAAAAAGAATTTGTAAGTTCACTTATTCGTCATCATTTGTAAGTTCACTTATACGTCATCATTTGTAAGTTAACTTATTCATCATCATTTGTAAGTTCACTTAATCGTCATCATAATATTTATCAGTGTCATTCATGTTAAAAAGTTAATAAAAATCGAACCATGTAAAAACAAAATATTCCCGACAGAGTTTGATCCCCAATGATTACTGATTCTTAAAAGTATTGTTTCATATTTGACTGAAGATGGAGCACAAAATACAGCGATATTTTGAGATTTTACCATACTGAGAAAGTAAAATTTTCTTCCTGTCTTATATCCGTCCATGAAACAAAGAAGTTATTTAATCTTGATTTATGTAATTAAATCTATTTTATATACAGCCATGCACCTTTTTAAAAATTTAAAAATTACATAAGTTTTTTGATATTTTGATAAACATCTTATTAACACACAATAAATGAGATGGAAAGAAGTCAGAAAATATATGTATCCTACCTTTTCTACCTAAAGCAAATTAATTTTTATACTTCTAACAGCAGAAATATATTCCTTCTATATCAATCTTTAGGATTATGAAAGAAAAACAGTTTGTGAAAATTTGACCTTGAAAGGTTTTAAACATTATGAGTGAGTTTTCATCTAAACCACAGAAGAAAGCACATTCTCTAACATTGCCTGTGCAGGCTGGCAAAATGATGGTCTATTTCCTCTTGCTTTCTGTAATACAGCCATCCTGTCAATAATGGCGACATTGTTAAAAGGAAGTCCCTCAAGTGGTGTTGTATGCTTTCTCAGTCCATGTAAGATGCTTGTTTTATTTGTGTTTTTAAGTTTGTCCATCACTCCAGCTAGTGCCCAATTTTTCTTTATAGCCCGTTTCATAGGTATGGTTTTTTTTTATTAGCGGTAGTTAGTGGTAGCATTTCCCTTTTTGACCATTAAAGAAAGTGTTTTCAGCATCAGTTTTATGAAAGAAGATTTACTTCCTTTTGATAATCTTCCACAAACCTCTTCATTGTCTCTCTTTAGAATTTAAAATATCTTTGCATACATCAATACATCACTGCTTCTGCTAAATCCAGTTGTACCAGCAGCTGTCTTTGTATCATGGTTAACAATCATCTCAATACATTCATCGGGTTCAATTGATCCAAATGGATTTGCTTCACCTAGCTCTGCCACAAATGTTTGGAAGATGTCAGTGAACTGTTCTTCTAGCAAGCATTTCTGTAAGAAATGGAGTTACGTATCAAGCATAATTGTGTAAGAAATGGAGTTACGTATCAAGCATAATTGTGTAAGATATGGAGTTACGTATCAAGCATAATTGTGGTTGTCATAAGCAAGTATACTCAGAAATATCTATTATACATTCCAAGAGAAGACACCACTGACCATAAATGGTTGTAATGGTTTAAATGGTTTTCAGTAGGATGTCAACCCTATCCGTAAAGGACAGCCAAAATGATGGCAACTTGTTTTGATCTGGTAGACAAGCCTTCCTTAAATTTTGTACAATAGTTTGTGATACTGGTTAAGTACATGTTCAGAAACTTTCTTGAATATATACTGTCAACATTTCTTGTTAAAATGGCTGATTATATAAAATTGTATTTCCATTTTCCTTCATAAGATCAATAAGTATATGATAGCATGCCTCATATACATTTTTAAAATAGTGTACAGCCCAATTGCACATCTTACCAGATAGTGCCTTTTCAACTGAGCCTTCAGTTATTACTCCACTTTGTACCAGGACATCTTTAAACCTTTTGTCAATAATTACCAAGAACATCAGCATATGAACAATTCTGATACAGTTTCCAAATATTTCAGGATTTTCCATTTTATTTCAATGGCTTTTGCTATTGCTTTATCAAAAATGTACAAAATCGAAATGAATGCAACATTTCTCTTTGATCTTCAAACACTTATTTTTAAGATTTGCATAGACTGTTGTTATTTCTATCACAGGTTCAAGTCATTAATTTTGTTGTCGTTCTGTATTTCGATGTGGGCCATCAAAATAGTCTTTACCTTTTATTTTAACCTTTGGAAGGAATCCCTTTTCATTTCTAAATATTCAATGATCGTTATGTCCATAAAAGAATCAGGGTATAAATAAAGCTTTCTATGGAATGTAATAAAACTGAATGTTTTGAAGTTATTCTTGATTCTTCTTCAAAGGTTTCTTCTGCCGTTATTATGCTACATTCTTCAATGTTTTACAATTTTCTTAATTATTTTTCCAACATTTCAGTCAACTTCGAACAGTCAAGTATTTTTGTATGGTCAATCATATTTAATAAAGCTTGCTTCACTACATTGTATGTCTTGTCATGCATTATTTCTTTATCATTATTCTGAGAAAAGGTTTGTTTTACTATAGTTACACCAAGTATAATCTCTGTAGCAAGATTTATGGTACTTTGCTTCTTTGGCAATAATAATGTTTATCTGAGGATATAATCCTGGAATCACCTCTTGATAGACTTGCCTTTCATAATGATTCATATGCTCATATTTCTGCACTAAAGTAAAGTTTTTCCCTGGTGTTTGTTCCTCTTAAGTGTTTTTATACCTTTTTACAAAAAATGCATTCATTTGACAAAACTCTGGAGCTAGCTTGTTTGTACATTTCTAGATGATGGTTGTGCTTTGGAAAGTCTGTCAGTTGTGTGGGTATTACTTGGAACATTTTTTCTTGAGATTGTATTTAATCCAAATTGCCTTTAGAACAAACATGGAATGGCATATCTTAAGGTATTTTAATTTTGGTATTGCACCCTCAGGGAGAGAATGGGCAATCCTTAAAATCTTTTCATGATTCCGTATTTTAGCAGTGGACAGAAGTGTTTCCCATAATGATTTATCAGTTTAATCTCTTTTTGCAAAATCGAAATGAATACAACATTTCTGTCATTATTTTTTCTATATCTAGCTGAAACTAGATTCTATTGTTTTCTTAAAATAATAATAATACTAAGAAAATAAAACCTGTGAAATTGTGTATTTCTCTGAGTAGATATGCACCTTCTCTGTACATTCATATACTGTATGATCACAATATTGTACCAAAACAAGCAGGTTATAAATACATTTTATTTAATTATATGGAAAAAATGTACATAAAAACCAATCTGGTCTGTAAAATACACATATTCAAATATATCAATATACAGATGAAACAAGGACACAATTACTTATCATAGATTTAATAATCATCATAATAATAACAATCATCATCATATGCTTACGGGCTCCACATTATAAGTTCACCAGCCTTTTAAACAAAATCACACATTGCGCCCTTAACCACTAGGCCACTGCTCCTATCTTATCTTATCTTATCTTATCTTATCTACATCTAGAGCATGGAATGTTACCACTATAAGAGTTTTTATCCTAGGCTCCCTTGTAAATGATAACATTGCAGTAGATGTAACACATGGTCTTGAAAATATACAAAGACTCTGTTGCTAACTTTGATACCTGGCCAAAATTACTTCCTAAAAGGATATATTTTCAAAATATAAAATTTTGGGAACTCGTTACCAAAAGTATAGTTCTGATCAGATGGTCTATTAATGTTAGTACAAAATTAGGAAAAAATCAGAAACACAGTGGAAAAATCTCACGAAAGTTAATTGAATGTCGGAAATAAGCCACAGTTACTTAGATATAAAATTTTTGTTTGGAAACTCGTTACCAAAAGTATAGTTCTGATCAGATGGTCTATTAATGTTAGTACAAAATTACGAAAAAATCAGAGACACAGTGGAAAAATCTCACAAAAGTTAATTGAATGTTGGAAATAAGCCACAGTTACTTAGAGGTAAAAGGTTATGAAATAAGCCACAGTTACTTAGAGGTAAAAGGTTAAGAAATAAGCCACATTTTACTTAGAGGTAAAAGGTTAAGAAATAAGCCACAGTTACTTAGAGGTAAAAGGTTAAGAAATAAGCCACAGTTACTTAGAGGTAAAAGGTTAAGAAATAAGCCACAGTTACTTAGAGGTAAAAGGTTAAGAAATAAGCCACAATTACTTAGGGGTAAAAGGTTTAGAAATAAGCCACAGTTACTTAGAGGTAAAAGGTTAAGAAATAAGCCACAGTTGCTTTAAAAAAAGGTAATACTCCAATATTGTTCTGAAATTCTTTTTTTTTCAAGGTATGAACATTTTTATTTCAAGAAATGACACATTTGGAAACAATAAATATTGTGTAAAGTACAAAAGAATCAAGCAATAGGATGATTATTTTAAAAACAAGATAGAGATTTCAGGAACCTTTATTGATTGATTTATGTTTGTTTCCATTATTCAAAGTGTGTAGACCAGTCTATACCACAATCTGCTGCTTATGATATAAATCTAATTAAAATTATGCAGGACAAATATATTCTAGCACCTGTTTATGTTAGACAAACACAGAAAAGTAATATGTCAACTTCACATTAACTTTGCCATTCAGGAAATAATAAAAATAAACAAGTGTATTTAAAAGAACATATTTGTTTGCTTTAATATGCATAAAAATTATGCAATTTTTGTACTCTGTGTATGTTTATAAGTGTTAAGTAAACAGATAAGTGTAATAAAGGAGATGGTTAATGATGTGTAAACAAATATAACACAGTTAAGATAATATTAAAAACTTTTAATATACATCTAAACATAATTGTCATTTTTCTTCAATCTTAATTTAAATTTAATTCAAATTCTTATATGGAGATATAAGAGTTACAGAAAAAAGAAATTTTATTATAACTTTGATACAGCAAAGAAATAATGGCAAAACTAAGCTATTATTAGAACAACAAAAATAAATAAATAACATCTAATTATTTTAGATGTTATAAACATAACCTTTTGAAAAGATTTGTTTTGTTTAATTGGTGTATATATTGCTCACGTTAGATAATTTACTGAGAGGTCAGCTTTTTTCTCATCTTTTGTCCATTCTGAAATAGTCTCTGGTTTTATGATTATTATGAATTCTTTCTGACAATAAATGTGGAATCATTGGATTTACAATTGATCTAGAAACAAATGCAAATAACATTGTGGAGGAGAGTGTAAATTTCAATTTATTTATCTACTTCACAGTGATGGTTCTAATGAAAAACATATATGATATTCAATACACTTTAAGTATTTTAAGGAAATAAATATTTTAAATAATTACCCCCTGAAATATGTATGAAATATTTTACCTTTTATGCATACTGTCAGTTCTGTATATATTTTTAAAGAAAAGGATGTCTTTTCATTACTTTCTTTAATTAT
The DNA here is from genome assembly GCA_027564595.1 of Bythotiara depressa. Taxonomy (NCBI): domain Eukaryota; kingdom Metazoa; phylum Cnidaria; class Hydrozoa; order Anthoathecata; family Bythotiaridae; genus Bythotiara; species Bythotiara depressa. The sequence continues at coordinate 12,763 of JANTOQ010250920.1, read as the reverse complement.
ATACTTGTTTTTATTTATACTTGTTATTTTCTATTGTGGTTTCTATGTAAAGTTTTGAACATTTTATTTTATTTTATTCAATTTATTAAAGCTTTATTCTGAGAAATAAAAAAGGACCAGAGCAAGGATTCATCTTTAGGATTCATGATGAGTTTTTAAAAGTTCTCAAGCTTTATTCTTAGGATTATTTATTATAAAAAATGTTGTCGAGATTATTTTACAGACGAGATCAGGATAATATGTAGGTTCCCTCTTGATTGTGTCTACAAATTGAAACATTTTATGTGTATTATCTTGTTGCTGCATTTCACTTCAGAAAGGTTTTATTTTGTTTTTCAAATATCAGTTTTTCTTATTTATTTAATGTATGTTTATATTGTACATTGTTCATATACTTTTTTCAATATATTTTGTAATTCTCAGATCTGTTAGATCTGTTGAAATGAATTTTGAATACAGTGTCAGCAGGTTGAACTTTTTGTTTAAAAACTAATAAGTTTTGTGAAATATGAAAAGTTTGATAGTTGTGCCATCATCACTTTTATGTACCTTTTGTAGATTGCTGTGTAACAGTTTTTCAAAGTGTGATTCTATAATTAATTACAGTCTCCAAATGACTAAAAATCTATTTTCAAGAAGTTTTGAAATTGATGTTCTTTCAGTGCAAAAACATTGTTATTTATCTTGAATGTTTATAGTTGTTGCATTGAAAATGCCAAACAATTGAATATCTCTTTTAGGTTTGTTAATGACTACATTTAGTTTTTGGTTACAGGGATAACAGTGATTTGCAAGTCCGTTTGGAAGAACTTGAAATAACAAATAAACGTTTGTCGGAACACAATACAGAGTTGAAGAAACATGTAAGTTGAATTTAAAAGCTTTATAACAAAAGCAATGCCATTTTCAACGTTTCATTTCTTCACATAAATTTGGACATATTGTTAGGAGGGGAACTAGAGTTGTTTACAATTTGTTAAACTTGCGTTTTGGTGACTCGGTATTTCCTCAGATGATTAACATTTACGTTGTGCCAATAAAGTCCAAGTCACTGTAATGATCAAGTAAATGGAATGCTCTGTATGCTTCTTCGCTGTCAGAATCAGTTGCTATGCTAGCTATATGGTAAACATAACTACAGAAAAAAAATGAAATCAAATATGGTGTGTTTACTTTAGATGTATAGGTCAGTGAAGTTAGAACATTTTCTGAAGTTTTCAAGAAAATCCTCTGCCATATGTTTCATGTTGATACTTTCAAAATTCTCCATTTTTGGTCACTTGGAAAATAAAAGTGGCTAAAATTGCCAAATTCTCAAAAACATTTTGTCCAAGATTGTAGGTCGGTCACTAATAAATATTGTAGTTGAGGGCATTTTAGACGGATGACTATAAACAATGAATATATGACTATATAACATGATTTTGTATATAATAAATTAAATTAACTTTTTTAACAGTGACTGCACCCTTCATACTTAAAGTGATTTAATGTCTATTGTGAATTACAGAATAAATATTTTTGATGGATGCCAGTTTCACTTCGTAGTTGTCTGGTTGAGCAAAAGTTCCTTTGATTTTGGGATCCTCATTATTTATTATATTTTGAAGTGACTATCCTGTGTAAAACTTAGTAAATATACTTTAATTTTAATTGAACTGATATAACTTGATATAACTTGATAGTTGCTGTACTGTTGTTTACAATGTACACCATTTATATTCTCTAAGAAGATGAATATAACAATAGTAGTGGTTTATGTTATGTGTATTGAACTTGAGAACCTTGTCTTGTATTATCACAATCCTTTCTTAGATTGAGGAAACAGAGAATCAAAATTCTTCATTACTGCAAGAAAATGACCAGTTAAGGAACAACATGAATAAGTAAGAATTTCTTTATGGACTGTAGTAATTTGTAATATGCTAGAAATGTGCAATTTAGTAATATGCTTGGTAACATGACAGAAACTGTTTTACTCATTCAATGCAAGATGATGATTGCTAGATTGATGAAGTTAACAATGATAAATATGAGCCTGGAAGATTTAATCAAAACAAATTACTATAAACCTGTTTTTATCAGACTACATGTAATGAAATATCACAAAGAAATAAGTTAAATAAAGACTCCAATAAACTCATGATAGTCCATTTGTCAAAATGTTTATCTAACTACAAAGTTACTGCTAAATGTATCATGCCAGGGGCTAGCTAATACAGGATTTGAATTTGGGCGGCACTAGCCACCCATAGTGGGATCCTTAAACAGAACCACTAACATTATTTGTGCCTTTGGTGTCTTAGAAGTACAAATCCAACACTTTTTTGGCAGTATTTGTATGTAATTGCAACTAAGTAAAGAACAACTGTAAAGAACAGCACAGTAAAAAATTATATGGACATTTTTTATTAATTTGGGCGTGAGGAATTAGGCACACAATAGTGCTTTTCGCTATGGAATATGTCCTGCATTAACCCCTGCATGCCTTTTGAAAATCTATATGTATGCAAAATGAAAATAGTGGATTTAATGTGTTCTTGACAAAAATGTATATTAGAGACTTGTGTACGATGTTTGGTTCAGAAATAAAATAGGTGAAAAATTTAAAGCAATAAGATGGCTTGTTTCTTGAACTTACTATAAGATGACTTGTTTCTTGAACTTACTATAAGATGGCTTGTTTCTTGAACTTACTATAAGATGGCTTGTTTCTTGAACTTACTAC
>JANTOQ010250809.1:0-13442 GCA_027564595.1 Bythotiara depressa | reverse complement strand
CGAAATATAAATAAAACTGTAAAAACTATTTAAAAATGATTTAAAATATCTGATAAATTAGTTTATATATGGTTAAAATATATAATAATAATAATAGTAATAATAATAATAATAATAATAATAAAAATAATAAATAAAACTCTTCGTGTATGTAATACAATTAGTATTATGACGAAGGACGAAGGATAAAGGATTGCATGATTTAATAAAGTGGCGTAAATCAAACAAACACCAACTACTCATCTAGTTCTAGTTCTGGTGGAAATAATAAACGAAATTGTATTTTACCTTCACAGGATAATTACAGGAGTTGGAATTTTAAACTTCCAGAAAATTTGGCTAAGTTTGGTAGAAATATGTTTTCATTGTCACTGGACATGTGAAAAGAGGAGCAAAATACAACAACTCTCTTTATTATCTAATTCATTCTATCAAAACATTAGGAGTATCATATTATGATGATCTTTAACGTTTACGAACTCTCGACACGTGCCGGCATGTTCACAGCTATCACTAATGTAATGTTGACCTTTTAAAATACATGCTAATATTACGGAAACGATCATTATAGCGAATAATTAAACGCACACACATTGCCGGAAGAATAACACTTTTACGGGTGTGCGAATCATAGAACGTGACTTGTTATGACACCAGGTATTGGGAGAGGAGATAAGCCAACAATTGTAAGAGGCAACGAAAACATTCCGGTCTTCCAATGTAAACATAATCTAACATTGAATTGTGGAATAAGATTTGTTAGACAGGAAATAAATAATTAAATATATAAATAATTAATTTTGTTGTTTGATTTCTTTGAATTCATATTCATATGTTATAAGATACCAAAACAAAACAAAATTGGGATCCTGTCTCTCCTCTCTGTTTCCGGTTGGCATTGGTCATTATGAGTAGGATCGAGCGTAAGTGGTTCTCACACCAGAATTAAGAGTTGCGTCTAACCCTTACTCGTAAGGGAAATAACAAACGAAAACGAAATAAGAATCGATCTCGACTCTCCTCCAACTGCGGTCAACTGACTGAATAGTTATTTAAATACACAACAAACGTTATCGCCTGAATTAAACTTAACACACTATGCCTTGATGAACAAATAATTTCTTCATAATAGTTACCTACTAAAAACAGTTATATCACGAAACCCTGAGGTCACGAAGCTAGTTCATTCGTTTTTGGATCAAGAGTTTGGTTTCCTTAGAATTAGTCCCACGCTACTTTGATAAAAAAAACTTTCTGAACATCGCTTAATAAAGTTTCGTCTTAAAACAAACCGCTTGAAAGTAGAAAGGAGTTTTATATTCACTGTGTCTCACTTACCTCAACCAGAATTTCATAATCCGTATACAGTGCTTTCTCTCGACTGATATGAGTTCTCGGATTCCGTACTTCTATCTTCACGTACTGCTAAAATAAACAATGGACTTATGTTAATTAATTACAAGAACAGCTGTATCTGACTTTCTAGGTAGTTACTCATTGCTAGTTGAAGACCTACTTGATGTCATTCCTAACCTTAAATACTAACAATATATAACTAATAGGCCATCACATCACCTAAAACAACTTTCAAGTTGCCGTCTGGTTAAACTTTGTTAACTAACTACTAAATTATACATTAATGCACAGCAGCGAGTAACAAGTGAAAGTCAACGTCCAGATATACATACAGCGATCCTGACCTCCTTACATAAATTGATAATATCAAACTTTTTCTTTACCTTTTGCTTAAGAACAGCCATCTAGAAAATTAATTAATTAATAAATACACAAATCGACTCCATCCAAAAATATATATGAATAGCCTATTGAATGAGATGTTAAGTACTACCTACACAGGCGTAATTGGTGTGTTGGTTTACATGTGGTGGTTGCTGAGAAAATCGCAGCTATCTTTAGTTTCGTTAGAAATAATTACAATTGAGATAACAAATTAAGAATTAATTATGAACAAATATGGAAACGTAAATTAAAATTAAAAGCATACCATCACAATGACAGCTATGTTTTTTCTATTTATCCCACATGAATAATTTAATTTACTTTTGACATACAAAGAAATCTGAAGAGTCACTCTCGTAAATGCATTCATTCATTCGCTAAGTTCTTGTTTTGTTTTATCTCGTTAACTAACAACCAAATCTGTACTTGTTTCTTGTATCTTGTATCTGTCCAGTATTATTACTGAACTAAGGTAATAAATGATGTAATTACAAGAATTTGAAAAAATTTCGTAAAAGCGACAGTTATGGATGGTATTTTTCAATAGTGACCATGTTAACACGCAAACTATGCGCCGGTGTTTTTAATGATAACAAACACCTAAAGCTAAAAGCAATATGTTCAATCGACATCACATTCTTCACTAGGAGACGAATCGTTTAAGTTCACTGAAATCTTTTAATCGGAAGAATATTTTTGTAATTAGTTTATTTATTGCTTTTGTTCATTAGACGTGGCTTTGTTACCTATAATTAATATTCTTAATTGCTTATATGACGAAGTAGCCTGGATTCTTGCTTCTATTTCTATCTTCAATTTTTTTTAAATTATTTTCAGTATAAATTTTATCTTCTATTTGCTTTCATACTGTCTGATGGTCCTTTGTATTTTGTACTTTGTTCCCCCAAAAAGAACCTCCATTTAAAAGAAACATCTTGCGGTCGATTGTTTTAAAGAACCAAGCACGTGACAATCAATAAACAATTAATGGCAATCCAGTGGGAAATGCTGATATTAATTCAAACACACACACACAAATATTTGATCATTGTACCCTCAATCAAACAGAAAAGTAAATATTTATTATATCGTACAGTAAATACAGAAGCATTTATACATTATAAGTCACTTTCATAACAATGTTGTGGGCGTTAGGTAGAGTAGCAAAAGCAGGAAACAAATCCGGATCTAATTGTGAGAAATTGATCGTTTCCTTCTATGATAGGTATTTTAATAATTCGATGAGAGGCTATCACCTTTACCGTTCAATTAGTTTTGCCAGCACGACATATAATAGCTCAGTACATTGTTTTGGATCCTATAGAAATGCCATCCCAACACCTAAAAGTCCTGAGAGTTCGAGTTATGGTTGGTAACTAGTTGCTTATCATCTACAATCGAGTAATGTGTAACTAGTAACAAATAAAAAAAAATTTATAATCTCAATACCGAATCATTACATAAGTTAGAAATTTAAGTTTCCTTACAAGAATGGTATAAAACACATCCTCGTCTCCAAGGTCTCTTTCTTTTCTTGATATCGGAAGGCTATCCTCAAGTAAAAAAAGGAAAACAAAACTTGGGCACGAGGTTGTATAAAACACACTTTGAATGAGTAAGTGAGAACAACACTTCAGAAGATAGTTGAGGTACTGTGGCATTTTCTGTTACTAGTTACTCATTACTCGTTTGTAGTTGATAAGCAACTAGTTACTAGCCACAACCCGAACTCTCAGGACTTTTAGGTGTTGGGATGGCAACTAGGAGGCTATCAACTACCAATGAATAACTAATAACAAAAAATAAGTGAACAGTAGCTACCACATTTTTTCTGAAGTATTTGTACTGTGTACATAGCACACTACGTTGTTGTAAGAAGAAACGAGTGAAAAAGTCATAAATTCACGTTCCCAGGGCGTTTTCCCGCTTTTCCGTATCGTAAAGTAAAAAATAGCGCTGGGGAAGAGGTACTTCTTAGGCCTGGTTTCCATTAAGCGGAATTTTCCGTGGGAGCTTTATTTTCATTGATGAAAAAAAATTGAAAAGCCATTTTACTTTCTCCGCTGCATATTTAGAAACAATCAATCAGGGAAGTATTCCTGTGATGCAGTGTGTAAAATTATCAGAAGCCAAAGCTTTAGGAAAAATAACCCGGCAATAGAAATAGCGACAATTTTAGAAAATAGAAAGAAAGACTTGATCATCAGCCTACACACATTTTGTTTATAAGAACACGCTTATGAAGAACAACCATGCTGGAAATGTGTCCAATTTAACACCAGTTTTAAGAACACACTGATGACTCAGCAATCAAGTTTCTTTACTTCACTCTACTACTACTATTTTTTTAATGGCATCAAAATCACCTTTAAAATGTCACCACCGACGTCATTGAAAACAATTTTTTTTATTACATCAGTCGGGTATTCCAAGAAAATTCCAATGAATTAATTACAAAGAACAAACCAAGTGTAATTCCAATAAAGAACAAACCAAGTGTAATTCCAATAAAGATTTTCCAGCTTGAGTCTGAGCCAAAATTTACTAGATCTTATAAAATAAAAGCACATTTACATTTCGTATTTATAGGAGAGACACTTTATTTCTGATCCATGTCAAAATTTTATAAAGAAATTTTAGCTAAAACAAGATGTTAAGTAACTTTATTACTAATTTTTACTCAAGTTTTTCTTATTGCTAAACATACACATGACGTAATACACTTGGTCGCAAATTTATAAACAACGCATATTTTACATACCAAGGGCATGTGTCTACGGAGACTTGATGTTCACTTATATTGACAATGAATACAAAAGCTTTATCTGGTTCACGCTCTTAACTTTGCATGACGAAATTAAATCACAACATCTTTTAAAGACAAAAGTCCAAAAGATCAAATTAGTCGGACGAAACAAAACATGAACTTACGCACAATTTCACAATCCTTAGTGGCATGCATGATCATTAAATCATTCCACTGACCAATGACATCAACATCCGATTTGGGCTATTTGCCTATTTGCTAGTTGCAAGAGGCTTTAGATCGCTGATGAATGAACCCTAGTTAGGGAAAAATGCACCCGTTTATGATTACCTCGTGACATTAAATTCGTTTTTTTTATTATTCTTATATAGTGACGTCATACAACAAACTAATAGTAATCCGATCGATCAAATCAATCAAAATTAACTGTAAAATTAATGTCTTTTATGGAGTACTGTTTGTAAAATCGGGCGTGACTAACCGTTATATTATTTTGATATCGTTCGTACTCAGCAAGGTCACACAATACGTGAGGTATTTCAACTAATATATATTCAAACACACTTATGTGGACAAAGAATATAGTGTATTTATGTTAACATATATTTAAACACCTAAATATATTGACGTTGCTATGGTAATAACGTTTACTTTTCCGCGGTCAGTATCAATGTAATCGTTTTACTTGAGTGAGAGAAAAAACAAACGCACGTCCGTTTCTAAGACAGACACGCGTACCATTCATCATAACCTTGCACACAGCAACGACGCGTGTTCAGGTTGAGGTTTAGTTCAATAACCAGGTAATGAACCTCGTCCCCATGCCAATCCACCGTCTCACTGCTAACAAACGAAATTAAGAAAGAGGAAAACACAGATGTTGACGAGGAAAACACAGATGTTGACGAGGAAAGTGGTAGCTTCGCATACTCATGACAGTGTCTTTCCTTGAAAGCCCCTGAAATGTGGCCTTCCCAGCAGACATTCGACGTCATTTCAACGTCGTTTTGAAGTCGAAATATGGTCGCGACATCCATTTTGACTTCAAAACGACGTCGAAATGACATCTAATTACTGCGGGTTACTTCATTAACCCTCGCAAAGGAAAATCCAACATCTTCAACGCTCAAAGCATTCAAAACACTGTTTGAAACATCGGATGTCCGTAATGTAATTATAAATGTTTGTTAAAACAAATGAATTTTGTTCGAAGTAAGTTCGAAAATCTCTTCGTTCTGAACAATTATAATGACTTCAGTACTGTACCAAACTATGAAAATCAAGGAAAATTGAACTGCGCTTCTGAAGTCTGAATTTCCACCTCGTCATAGTTTCGCTTAACTTTTATTCCAAGACATAATGATCTGAATTGTTAGGCTATCAAATCACAGACTTGCCAACTCTCACGATTTTATCATGAGACTCGCAATTTTGAATGAAATCTCACGCTCTCACGATTTCTTGCCGAATTCTCACGTCAAATCTAGCCAAATAATTTCTTGCTTAATTTCTCCTGAAAAGCCTTTGCTCAAAGCGCGAACGATCTCTCCTCGCTTACAAAGTCGACTATATTACCGTTTGACTGTTTTTTTGCCTTTCTTGTGCGCGTCAGCAATTTTTTTCAGTTTAGTTTCCAAGATGGCGGCTTCGAAACGGCAGTCAGATACTGATTGTGATTATCACGAGGTTTAATAGTGAGAAACATGACTTAAAGTTTAAACTAGGCCTATTATATGGCATTTTATGAAAGAAATTTATGCCACTGAGAGGTAATAGTGACAGTAAAACACGCCAGAACATGTTTCTCACGATTTTTTACCATTTCTCACGATTTTTTTTATGAAAAAAGTAGGATCTCAAGATTTTCTCACAAAATAGATTGGCAAGTCTGAAATCATATAAATCGATTTATTAAGCCTTCAGGGAAGAGCGCGAGATTATAAAAACGTAGACAATATTTAGAAGGTTAAGTAATGACGAATTAATCTTATAATACAGATGAAAAATCTAATATCTTGAACGCTCAAAGAAAACAAAACACAGTTTGAGATATCGGATTTCTGTGACATACATAACTATAAGTAACAACCACTTTGGAGACCAAGAGAAGGCTTTTATATACAGTGTGTGTTCAATGAAAATTGATTGGAACAGCTTATACGAAAAATGATCTTTATAAGGAAGGATGTTTTCGTTATATACAGGTGCTCTTTCAGAAGCAGCCAGAACAGCTGTTTCTAAGAAAACAGGAAGTACGTTCTTGTTGCTATTTTTCTTAGAACAGCTTTATTTTCAAGGAAACGAGGTGGTTTCTCTTAGAACAGTTCATTTTTCCAGGAAGTCCGAACATTATGAACTCATAGAGCTCAATCTTACCAGGAAAAAGACAATGTTTTCTTGGAACAGCTCATTTCGCCAGGAAAAGAAAATTCATCATTTCTCTAGAACAGCTCTACTTGCCGGGACTGCCACGCCTCTAGAACACCTGTAGCAATCGAGACAACAGTATTGTGAAGCTCTTTTCTACGCTTATAGAACAGTTTTATCTCTATAAACAATTCTAAAGTAGGGAAGTAAAAACTATACTTAGAATCGATTATTTATTTCTGTCACTTATGATAACATGTTCTAGGTTTTGTCTCAAGTATATAATAATGTCTAGCTAGTAAGTTGCTAGGAGATGGTTACATGTTACCAGGAGACAACAAGACAAGACCGCAAGTAACAAATAAACAAGTTGTAGGTTGGCAGGTAGATAAGTAATAAAGGTATTAACTTGACAGTCGCTCCTTTGTCATTACAATGCTATAATTATTACATCAATAGAACAAAATTATCAACAAAAAATCATGGTTAATGTATTATAATGAAAGTACGTGACAAACACAAATATGGTAAATCGGACGAGGTTAAACAATTTCGCGCACAGGTCAACACACGGAAACAGCGATAATTTGGATTGAAAATTGGTTTTGGAAGTTGGAAGTCGGGTTATGAATTTCACGGGGTTAGAATCTTGCCGTATGTGAATGAACCTCCTTTGGTTCTCCTTAAATCCTATAATGCCTGGATACACCTCCTGCCTGGTGTAAATTTCCTAATAGTAACCCATATAATTTTATGTAAGATCAGGGGGACTTATCCACTTTTACCAACTTTATTGTTCCTTTTATTTCTAATTAGTAACACCCCTGGAAAAACCCCAGCAAAGAAATTAATATAGATTTGAATAATTTCCGGTTACACCAGGCACTATATAATTAAAATTTAAACTAAAAAAAGCTAAAAGACCTTGTGTCATTTAGTATGTGTTTTCCTTTATTATGTCCGTATCCTGAACTAACTTCAAAAGGGTGGCTGGGATTTCTTTGTTTTACATTCAATGAATAGTTACCGTGGATAATTGCTTTCTTACGCATAATTGTTATGACCCAGTAAACTTACAAAACAAGCCGTTGAGGGTGAACAACGTAATAGTAAAAGAAGATGCGGGACACCATTTTGTTCTTAAATGATCCAGCTATAACTTCTTTAAAAAAAATTCAATGTTTATCTCCACACCTTCGAAAGTTTTAACTCTTACACTATATTTTTATAAGCACCAGTAAATTTTTGCTGAGCCTCAATCTTCTTAACTTTCTCTGATTTTCATAGCCGTATTTTGTTCTTAGCATGTTCTTAATTACATATCAAAGACTTCCAGAAATATAACAACGAAAAATAAAGTTTATTTCTATCGGACGTTGATGATGAACCTGAGATAAAGAAAGCAATACTCGCTTCGTATATGTTTGTTTCTCATCCAACATGTTTTAAATATTTTTAATCGCCACTAATCCATCAACGCCCTGTTCCACTTTAAGACAACCTCGAACCCAGCGCTATTTTTCATTTTCGATATGAGGAAGGGGGAAGAAGCAGTCTAATCTTTTCTTCTGCCATTAATTATATCAAAAATGCAAAAAGGCCCTGGGAATGAGGTTGACTTTAAGAATAAACAAAATTATAATTTAAAGAACGTTTCATGTAAAGCACATTTCCGTGGTGAAGTGAATTTATCTCCGATACCTCGAACTCTGAAGAGACTAAAAGATATGTTCGCGATATCGGAAATTCGACTTATCGAGAAGATGGCTAAAACATAGAAGAACGGACTGAAAAACATAATTATGGTATTCTCTTGAAACAAAATTTCTAATTCACACTTTAAACAGACGTGTTTATTTTACAAGGATTACGTACATAAATTACATAAGGATCTCACGATTTGCAATTTGGATAATCGAGACAAAGACCCAAAGTTTCAATAGGCTATTATTTGTTACTTAATTTCTTCATTTTAATTTTCTATTTTCACAAAGGAGTTCCCACAGTGTTTAAACATGAAATTAAGATTTTTAGCAAACAATTCAAATTTTTCTGCAACAAGTAATTACTAGTATACAAATAAAAACTATCAAAAATCTTAATTAGGGGATAAATATAGAAATACATTGTTCAGAACTTTCATCTAAATACCAGGCTTTATCTTGCTCAATCTATTTTGTAAATGTATCTACCATGTATCTTTCAGAAAACGGCGCTTCATTTTGCACAATCAAAACATTATGGCGTTTGCGAGATAAAAATACAGAAACGAAATTCGATGCTTCATTTCAAACAAGTTGTCGCATATTTGAGATATCGAATAAAACAACGACAAAAAATATGATATTCACATAAAAATCCGAACTCTTAATTACGATAATTATTTTTAGGGGTGTGGCATTCATTCAACCGATGCTAGACTGTAATCGTGGAGTTGCTACAGCTCCACTTCCTAAACTTTACTGTTTGTCTGTCTAAAACCCGTAGCGTGCGCATGTTTTGCCATAGGACGGCACTTAGTGCAACAATATGAAAAATGTATTTGTCCTCGTTTTCGTGCAAAGCTAACATCGATCTAGTTTTTAACGAAGGGTTCGAAGTAGAAATCGGATTTATAACAGAGTGAGATGAAAATAAACTGTGATTGTTTTACCGGTGATAAAGTGTTTGACCGGGCTATCTTACTTAGAAATACTCTAATCTCTTCTTCTATAATCCGTTATACCGAAAAGGAAAAATGGCCCTGAGAACGAGGTCGAGAAAACAAAATAATAAGAAAAATTTAAAGATCGTTTCATGTAAAATAAATTTCTGTGGTGAAATGAATCACAGTCCAGTCTCGATATCTCGAACTCTGAAGGAACCAAAATATATGTTCAATATAGCAAGAATTCGACTTATCGAGATGATGGCTAAAACATGGAAGAACGGACTGAAAAATATAGTTACTAGATATAATTCTCTCAACGTAGAATAGAAAAACACTTTAAACAGACATACATGTGTTACTTTTACAAGAATTATATATATGTTGTTTACCTGGAAGGAACACTAGTTAACAAATTTTAATTAACACTACGTCCGTTGCTCCGGTTGACGACAAATATAAGCAAATCGTTTGTTTGAATTGATTGTTAGAACAAATAATAATTTATTATAAAGGCTAACTTTATCAAAGTACAATGATAATTCGAAAATACGAAACACTTAGAATATTGTGTTATTGGATAAAAAGAACGGGATACAGAAGATATTTTATATACTTTTACATAATATATTTTGGAACGGTAAACTCTTACAAATAAGTGTACCCTACCAAGATTTCGCAATTAAAAGAGAAAATGAGAAATAAAGGCAAAATAAGTACGGTAAAGGTGAATAACTAACCTCTTCGTTTTGTATTAAATTAACTCCTTCTTCAGATGTCATCTTAAAGTCGAATTCCAGTTCATTCGAATAATAATCATGTATGGGTATATTAAATGTACTTGTCCAGTCCAGCAACATGATATTCTAACGTAAGTTCTTTAAATCCTCACTAATTTTCAATATCAACATATTATATCTTGAAGAACTGAGGCCACGCTGTTTGTTTGTGTTCTTCTCATAGTCGCCTCGATGTTTGAAGATAGCTGTCAAGAAAAGGATTAAATAGCTTAGCAATTAAAATATTGGTTTTAATTGATCGACCTTAAGCGCGTGGTTCAAATGCAAGCACCCGGTTTATATACACACTCTTACGGTCAAATGAGTTATTGAGATACGCCCAGACTTCAGTTTTTACAAGCACGTCTTGGTTTTTCGTTCTTGTTAGAAAGACTTCATTAAAGATGAACCGATTTCTACATTCCACAGGATTTTTTAAATGAGGAAACCCAGTGGGCACATCATGGTCACACGACGTTGAAATAACGATATATTAACTTCTGTAACGTTTATTCAACGTTGTAAAGACGTTGTTTGACCATGACCGGGGAGACAATTCCGTTTACAGGAAATTAGTCTTTAGAGGGTTGTATAGGCCACAGTATAACTAATCAACTAATTTTTAACAATGCTACAAAATTCCAATTAACACTCTTTTAAGCGGAATTTTCAGCGCGGGGGGGATTTACTTAAATTCTTGATTGGTTGTTGATTGGTTGTTTCAAAACGTCGTGCAGAATAAGCAGAATACTTTTCAACTTTTTTTACAACTCGCTCGAACAAGAACAGGGCATTTTACTGTCTTACCGCTAGCGGACGGTGGCGCAAAAAAGGGAAAAAAGCGCTAGGAACGAGGTTGACCTAAGCTCAGACATCCCAACACAGCGGATCGCATACAAAAATATTATTATACTAGCAATAGTCATCACTAATTGCCACCCATTAATTATAATTATAATTTCACTACAGAGATTTAGAAAGTGTTAAAAACTCGTATAATAGAATGGATATGTACTTCAAAAGACTATTGTAAACAAGGAGAGAAAAATGTAATTATTAATAATTATTATATGTCCTTGTTATTAACAACAGTAGTAATTTATACAATTTCGAAAGTGTCCATAAGGACTGACAACAAAGATGTACGACTTTCTCGATGTTTGTAACTGTTCAATAGAGATCAAACATTTAAAGATCTGGATAAAGATGCACAAACTTGCGATGTTGCTGAGATTTGATACGGCCTGCAGAAAAAACTCCCATAATTGGAGCCTTCAACAATAGCTGCCGCCCCCTTATGGGGCGGCAAATACACGATGGGGCCATTTTGAAATAATGGATACCGCCCAAAGTCATTTTATTTTATCAATAATAAAAGCACTAATAATTAAAGAAAGACAGCCGCTAATGAACGAAAATTTGGACCTCTAGTTAGGTCTTTATTAACATGTGAATTTTTTCACACTTCCTCTCTTTAAACTAGATATGTTTATAAATCTTGTAATTTTGTTATTCATTTATTATTTATTTATTCATTTATTATTTATTTATTTATTTATTTATTTATTTATTTATTTATTATTCTAGTGATCATGAACGTCGTTTAGAAAAAAATAAAAACTTGCTAGTCTTAAAAATGTTTATCAGTATTTTGTGTATCACTTTTCATATAAAATAAAAATGGCCAAAGTAAAGGTACTGTTCTTTTCTATTTTTTAATACTTACTGCACGAAGTAACTTGTTGGCCTGTTCACACTTGCTTAATTAAACGAAATATAGCCAATCATAGACCACGATTTATCACTTTTAACCAATCGCAATGCAAGCATGTAATTTTCTTAGAACAACTGCAATAGTTTCTCCATAAGAGGCAACTGGGGCCTAGATCATTTTTGTAGCACTATCAACATACTGCCAGCCTCAAAAAAAGAAAAGAAAAATCATAGTAAGACGGTTGGTAGATAAATTTAGGTTTATAATTCGTTTCCCCCTTTGCCGATGTCGTACTTTTCACTTGTTTTTCGTTACTGGGTGCGGAACTTACCGGTTAGATTGAGAACGTACCGGTTAGCATGGTTGGATATTATAGTGGCGCCTCGCTCCTCAAAATTGGGGCATTTTGAGGCTTTGTCATCTCCTGAAACACGCAGCTCAATTAAGTGAAGAAAAAATATTAGGAGATTAGGTGGTGCAGTGCTACGTGCCTACTCGTCAACAACGCCACCGCCACCGCCCAATAAAGGAAACTGGGCCTAAACTGGAAAGGACCTATAACTGTACATTTGTGAAATATTTTTTCCAGGATTGTATCTACTTTTTTGTCAATTTGTAACTAGAAACGAGAAAAAAGTAAAAAAACTTATTCTCCTTTTTGTTGAATAAGATTTGTAAGTTATAGAACTAATAAAAACCACGTCTCAATAACTCATAATTTTGGTGATGGTTGCATAGATATTTACAACACATGGTTCATATATTAAATATGCATTCATTGTTATTATAGTTAACCATATAATTAAACTTAGTTCTTAATTAATCCGTAATTAAGTGCATTTAATTACATTCTTCAAATTCTCCAAGTCTATGAAAAATATCATTATAGATAGTATACAGAACTATTCTGTGATCCCATTCAGAAAGGCAAACCAGACATTTTGCTCCTTTAACGCCTAACAATTAATTCCTCATAATAAACGTCATTAAACAGCACAGTCACGTATGATTAAGCAGCCCATGACTGTCATGGAAGAACTGTTAAATGGTGTTAATTTTCCTGTCAGATTTTTGTCATTTTCCTGTCACTTTTTATGACGGATAACACTTGATTATAGCAGTCATGATGTGATTGCTCAATTTCGTATGATGCGTTTTTTCCCCAAGTGGGTTTATCCTTTCACTGTTTACACTAATTAAATTAGTATTTTTAAATCCAACTTTTTATTAAGAGTAATAAAAACTGTAAGTTGATGTATTTCCAAACCACAGAACTTTTTTTCATGATTTATGAGCCAACATAAAAAAACACAATTAAAAACAACTAAGTAGATCAATAACAAGAATGAAAGAAAAATAAATAAATAAATAAATAAATAAATAAATAAATAAATAAATAAATAAATAAATAAATAAATAAATAAATAA
>JANTOQ010250698.1:0-13445 GCA_027564595.1 Bythotiara depressa | reverse complement strand
GAAATACGGCCCTTGCATTATATAAAGTAATCAAGCATTTATTTATGTATTCTGTAGGAGTGCGATATGCCTTCCTGAGGCATGCGATCCATCGCACATGATAAATGAACATGGCATATGCCAGGGCATGCGAGAGTGATCGCACGCCATTCATGGCCAAGACTGCAACCATGGTGTGTGACATTACAGTATTTAGGAATTTCCCAATTATTAAAATGTCATATTTTTCTTTCTGGCTAACACCCTGATATTCTAGACTGTGGAGTGGGTTCTAGACCTTTTTTGCCTTACTATAAAGGAAAAATGCCCTTGTTTTTATAAAAGGTGATAATGTTGGCCTGGAGAACGATAAGAAGTGTCCTTTTTACAAAAAATATATACCTTATTTTTATCACAGAAAATAAGTTTTTTGTGAGTTTTAAAGCTTTATTTAATTGATTCTCCTCGCTAGAACTAAAAACCAGAAGGGTAGCACAAGCTCTACAAATGGCAAAGTATTTTGGGAGCTGGTATCTTTAATAATAATAGAAACAGAACTGAGAATCGAATCTTTAAAAGTGTCAAACTCATTCTCCTGTACCTGATATGATGATCTGTCTGTCTAGATTGCCTCTGTTATGTAGTATTTCTACAAGTGCTGTAAAAATTGAGATGATCAAGCAACAGTCTGCTTATCTTTATTTATTACTTAGCTTCTTCAATATATAACTAAAGTACTGTTATCAATGAGGGTACTGCTCCTTGCAAGTCAAGTAAGGTAGGAACTTCCACTCAACAAGACAACTCCGAAGTATTAGCAGTATAAGGAGCATTAGCTCAGTGGTTAGTGACACTGGAATCACAATCCAAGGGTTCCTAGTTCGAGCCCACCACTGGAAATATTTAATTTTCAGAAGACGACCTCTCTGTTAATCCTTAGGTCAAGTGCAGAGTTGTCTGGTTGAGCAAAACACTTCACTGGACTCGTAGAGCTGATGGGAGAGCTTCCATAGCACAAATGGGTGCTTTAAATGCCAATCAGGACTTTTCTTGTGGCCTCTCATATAAATAATTGACAGGTTATATATGCCTTGAAATTACGGAGGCTAGCCATGTAAAATATATATATCCACTAACTAACTAACTAAGTTCTGCTATCATACAATTTAGGCTCTAACTAGATTACAGATTACTATATCTGCATCAATCTGTCATATTGTTTTTGTACACAAATCAGCTGGACTGGAGGAAAATATTTTTAATTTTATTCTGGATTTCTAAACTGCTAAACTGCTAATTATATAAGAAGTATTATTAACTTGCAGGGTGCAAAATAATGCTGTATGTGTGTACACGTCCATATGCAAAATTCGAGTTTATTTGCACATTGTATAAGTAATTTTTGTAGGATGCACGCTAACATGCACACAAATTGGAATTATGTTGTATGCCAAGTGCAATGACTTTGCCGCATACACCACAACATACTTCTGTTATATCCATCGATGTATGCTGCTTTGTTGCCATTATTAAATTCAATGTATTAAGTTACATTTGCCGAACAAAAAAAGTTTGTTATATTTACAGAGTACATTTAAACATTGTGTTCAAAAAGAAGACTTGCCAGCTTTTTGTTACAGAAACCAGGTTCCAAAGTTTATCTCCACCACATATTAAAAAATTACTCTAAATGAATGAAATCAACCCTGCTAGTTATTTAAAGGTTTGAAATTATGCACTGTCTTTAAATCAGGATTCATTTTAATGTCTTACCCCCTAGATTGTTTACATAAGTTGAATTTTACAAGATGTGTGTCAATAAATATTTCCATTGTTGATCTCATGAAAAGATTAATTAAGACATTTAAATTTAAATATTTAATTTTCTTTACAGATTTTTGAAGGAACACCTGATGCTATACTTTCCTGACACAAACATTAAATTAATTGAAATATAAATTCATGATGCTTTGTGTACATACAAAGGAAAATTAGTTGAAAATTAAGATAACAGCATTTATATTTATCACTCCCATATAAATAATTTTAATTTTAAAAGCACTTAGGAGGAATCACCCAGGAGGAGCATAAGAATGTGATAAAGTTTTTTTTCAAATTGCTAGACTAAACGTTGTTTATCATTAAAAAGAAAAATATGCACGTGCAACTCCAGAACTGTCCTGTTCGTACTTCTACAGATGGGGTATATTTATTATACACACTTTTACCTGTATATAGTTAATGCATGATTTTAACTTTAAAAGAAACAAGATACACAAAACGTAAAAATCATTATTTGAAATAAAATGTTTTATATGATGCGAGTGTGGCAAAATCATAGTAGAGGCCGTAAAAAGCCAATACGATAAGTTCTAAAACCAGAAAATTGTAGTAATGACTGTAAAAGTCACTCATGGTAGAAAAGTCACTCATGGTAGCATCTTATACGTATAACATAATTATGGCTGTAAAAATTCACTCATGATAGCTCTTGAAAGCTAGAAAGTCATAGAGTATCCTGTAAAACGTCACACACGCAGACACAAACAAATATTTTAACATGTTAGAACATGGTTTTACAGCGATTTTACGTCATGCTACGAATAAATATTATGTTAAAAACTGTTTATGGAGGTTTTACATGCCACAAACAAAGATTTCTTACATTAAAACATGGTTTTACAGTGATTTTATGTGCTACTGACGATATTTCTTACATTAAAAAACTGTTTTATCACATATATATATCAACTTGTGCTTTCTGCGTACACCGATCCAATTTTTGCACACAAAAGTGTTAAGTTGATATTAGTATTTTTACTACAACCTTGGACATAATATCTTGAGAAAAGGTGCCAAAAATACAAAGCCTATATTCAACAAGTGGTGTGAAAGATGACTAATCACTTTAAGACACATTGAAGTGACTGGTCATCTTGCATGGTAGAGACAAGGGGGTCTAGCTAATTTGTTGACTTTGTTACATCATAAAATAAGTTGGCCAGTGAAGGTTTTTCAATAAAAGACAATGTCACACGTATCCCTACACAGTTGCATCTAATCCTATATGTAGCTTTAAGTATGGCTTACCACTGTTTTCTGTCTAAAATTTGAAATACAGACTAACAAGTGGATTTATTTTAGATGAGTCTGATGCAAAATTGAGGCTTGAGTGTTTCCAACAGCAAAGAATTGATTAAAAATATTTTCTGTTTTTTTGTTTGTTTGTTTCATCTGTATCAACTACTCATTTCACTTGAGAAGTTGGAGTTTGGAATCCAGAGTTTTCTTGGCCTTTTTTGATTTTCTGTACAGTGAAAGTGAATTATTATGGTGTTCTTTTTTAGCCTATATTTCATATTGTATTACATGGGTCCTTTTCTGTTTGAAATTGTTCCAGTCACATGGATTTACTTCTAAGCATCTAAAAGTAAATACATCTGTGACTGGAACAATTTATTTTTAGCAAAATCTCTTTCTCTGATGGCTAACAGGAAATTGTCAGTGACTTACTTCAAGTCAGTGCTTTGTCCAATGCATAACAAAAGGAGCATGTTTTTCAACCACCACTTTAGGTTTTTTGGTTAATGTTTTGGCCGAGAGAATATTGTGATCACATAGGTGCAACTATGATCATCGCTGCCAATATATTCACAATAGATTCCAAAATAAAAACTATTGGTTATTATATTATAAGATCCGAACCTTTGCCACTACTTTAGTTAACACCAGTAGGTTCATGTAAGTTGTTTTACTTATAAATAGTGAGGAACAAAGGTCATTGAGTTCAGATAACAAATCATTTTTAATGAGCATGGTACAATTAAAATCTATAAACAGCTCTGTCTGCACAGAGGCTATTTAAAGCAATCATGAAAATAAGTACAAATGTTTTCAGTACATTTTCAAGACACTTAGATGGTGGCCTGTGAACGCCAGATATAGAAATAGGTTTTTAGATTTTTTCAGGCATACACTAACCCATATTGTGATTTTTTCTACACAGGTGTTTAAAGGGTGACATTCAAGGTTTTCTCTGACATAACATAAATCACTGCACTGTCTTTAGGAAATTTAGTCATCAAGTTACTTCATTATCATTGATGTTGGAGTCTATTTTGATTCACTTATGATAAAAACATCAAGTTCTGTTTGATGTATTGGAACTTTTATATTAGATGAGCTAATTGCAAGCCCTTTAGATTTCTAATTCCCTCAAGATCATGAAAGTCAAGTATAACCTTGTCTGATAAAGACTTCTGGAAAAGGCAGTTCATTTGATATTACTATGTAGGGCTAAAGATGAAATAAATCACCCTGTTCTGAAAGTAGTTCAATTTTCTTTTAATTTGTATTGTTTTTATAGCATACTGTAAGCTGGTAAAATAATAGCCTAATGTGTTGTTATATTCATTACATAGAACACAAAACACAATGAACAAGCCAGAGAATGTACCCATTGCGACGTTGTCTGGCATATGTAGCTTGACAGAAAGTAAGTTGATATTGTGTACATCAGTATGTGTGAATATTACCGCTACAAAGTAACCAATAGTAAACCTAGTTGATTGATGGCTTTAAAGCCAATCACTCTTTCAATTTTCCATGTGATGGGGAGGCTGGTAAAGGAATAAAATTTCACTTTGTCAGTCAGATTTTAATACCTTACAGTTTAGTAAGTCTCCATTGTAATTATTAGTTCTGTTGTCTACATCATGTCTACCTGCCTTTTAGCTGTACTTATTTGGGGTTATTCTCAATATGTTCACTCATCTCTTTCCCTACGGAAATATAAGTTCCTCATAAAATTATAAAAGTTTCCATGACCCCCCAGTTCCACATAAAATTATAAAGGTTTCCATCAGGCAATTTAATACAAGCAGGAGGTATGCTTATACATATTTATAAGTCTTTTATAAGCATTGGAAATATATTTAGTGGATGCTTATCATGTATATCCATGGTTATAAAGGAGCTGTGTTTCTTTCAAATTTCCTTGTAAATTTGTAACACAGCTAGATAATGGAAATTTAAACATGAAGCTTCTCTCCTATACAGTGACTTTTATTGATGGTACTATTCCTAGATTTAAGGAAATATTTATACTAGATTTAGCCATTTTTTTATGCTTGCTAGTTTAGGAACTATTGAGCTAGATTTTTATAGTTGTGTCATCATACTGCTCGTTACTGTTGATCCATCAATTTTCAAGTTCAATGAATTACTTTTCTGACCATTTTCGTTTTTCATTTTTGTTATCATCTGGAGAAATAATCTGTTTGTACTTGTTTAAAAAAAAACAACTAAAAAATACTTTATGAGTGTATGCAGAAGACTAATTCTTCAATTTATGATGCAGTGTTTTGTTTTTTCCATCTGTCATGTGTATATAATGTATTCCCATAGTTGCTGGAGAGCTTCCGCTGCCTTGTTCAAGCTCAACATCTAAAGATGCTAATTTATTTATAAACCAACAACAAATGGCTGATGCACATGCACTGATACAACAACCATTGCAAAACCAATCACAACTCGACAAACTTATGCATTCTATGCTGAGTGTCAACAATGCTTACCTGTAAGTCTTTCATATTTCTTTGTGTTTTTTGTTGTGTCAAAAATGATGTGGTATATCCACAAGGATTAAAGATTGGAACAAGTTTCCAGGATTCAGGAAATATATATTTTTTATTATTAGAACCATTATATATTTTTCTGATAAGATATTTACTATTACTTCTTGATTTTATTACACAAGTTTATGGTGTGACAATTGTGAAAATAGTTTGAAATTGTGTAACTATAACATTGAAGTTTTTGCAAAGTAAAAATGATGTAGTTATATTTTTGTCTTGCTATGTATGTAAAAGTTACAATAACATTCTGCAGTTTCATCAGTTTTTGTGCAAATGATGGTATGCAGTGTATTACAGAGTTGATCTCACAGGTTGAAAATGATAAATAATAACCAAAAATGTAAAAATGGACACAATATAACAAGTAACAAACTATAATGTACCATTATGGAACGTCCTTAATTGCCTGTCATTATCTAGTATAATGGCTGTGCAGCTGCTTTGCCTTTATATGTGACACCTCCACCTTATTTGGCTGTAAATCTTTTAAAAGCTTATATAAAAACTTATGGAAGTACAATCCTAATATATACGTTTTTCTCCTTGCAATCGCAGAACATTTAATAATAATTTTAATTATCACAAGATTTGTTGTCTGCACATATGTCATAAAGCACATGCTAATACTATATTCTAACAAATCACTGGAGCAAAATTACTTTCCATCGTGGATCTATGTATAAAGAATTAAGTTTTTTTCCACGTTACTGATCATTTCTATGATATGTATGTATGAAGAAAGGAGGATGGTTTCTATGATATGTATGTATGAAGAAAGGAGGATGGTTTTTATCATGTATCCTGTTAGATTGAAATAAATGGTTAAGAATAAGAAAATAATAATAAGAAAAAAATAATCCATGTAAATTATTGTTTGCACCACATTTCCTGGTCTGCCATGATTTTGCCTATTTGATAAGTCAGGACATTTTCTTTCGTTTGATGTTATCGACCCTTTAATTGACAAATAAATAGATTTTACCAGTTTATCTTCACATGACCATTTTACATAAGATCTTAACAACAAAATGTTAACATATTATTTTATTATTTTCAGAGACTTCAAGAATTCCAGTTTTAACCGGCCATCATACTTTCATGATCTTTCACAACTACCCGTCATTTTGCAACAAGTTCTGTCAGCCAAATCTGACCTCTTCCAGCCACAATTTGATACATACCATGGTAAGTGCATCATGCTGTTGTTTGTTGCTTGTTACCATGGAGCTTGTCACTATGGATCCATGTTGCTCATTTATATCTTTCACAAAAGTATTACTATCTTTAATCAATGTTTAATTTGGCTATTATTACAGTGGTATATTTACAAAGAATACATATGTCTGATATTATTCATTCTTTGCCTTCAGGTTTGGCCACTGAGCTTGCTAGAGGCATACACATTTCTAGATTATTTTAATTTTAAACATCCAAATATTAAGTTTACCATTGAAACCAAAAGTGTTTATAAACTTCCTTTTCTTGATGTTTTGGTAAGCAAATTTGAGGATGGAAAGGTTTTGACATCAGAAAACGTTTACTGGTCTATACAAATTTTAGGCTTGGTAAAAGCATTTCTAGAAATTGCAAATAAGTGTTCTAAATATGTAATAATTTGTAACACAAGGAAATACTATATTGTCAGGTGTATAAAGTCTATCCTCTATAAGTCGACCTCCTATTTTAGCTATAAAAATGCAAGTATTTACATAGATATACCCTCTGTATTAGTCAGGGGTCCTTTCAGGTCTTCCTATTTTTTCATTTTTTCCATACAGCGTTGACAAATACAAAGGGAAATGATTTGAAAATTACGTTCACTGCACTTATTTAGTGCTAGTTACAAAGGGAAATACATTGAAAATTATGTTCGCAACACTTATTTAATGCTAGATACAAAAGGAAATGCATTGAAAATTATGTTCTTGGCACTTATTTAGCACTAGATACAAAGGGAAATGGTTTGAAAATTACATTCACATCACTTACTTAGCGCTAGTTATGAAGGGAAATGCGCCGAAAATCACTTTCATTGCACTTATTTAGCACTAGATACAAAAGGAAATGATTTGAAAATTATATTTGTGGTACGTATTTAGTGCCAGTTACAAAAGGAAATGCATTGAAAATTACGTTTGCAGCACTTATTTAGCACTAGTTACGAAAAGGAAATGCATTGAAAATTACGTTAGCTGCACTTATTTAGTGCTAGACACAAAAGGAAATGCATTGAAAATTATGTTTGTGGCACTTATCAGTTTTCTCTTTATTGGTAACAAAAAACATCAGTCTTGACGTATGCAGCCTTGAAAAATTATGTACACATTTTTAAATTTTTACTCAGAGAAGTCTTTTATTCCACTGTGTGTGGAAAGAAAAATTATGTTGCCAAATTGAAACAATAAAATGCATGAAAGAAAAAACTTTAATGATTCTACTGTAAAATTTAAACAAAAATATTTATTTATGGAACATACATACAGGAAATATATTGTAAGAATAAATACTCCTTCACTAAGAATAAATACTCCTTCACAAACATCTTTTTAAATATTAAAACGTGTTGAATATGAAGCAAACTTTATTAACTACTGTGGCGAAGAGTGGACTTGCATCATAATAGTTTCTATGAACTCAGACACTGAAATTTAAAATATAACCAGGGGAATCAACACCAGTGCTAATAATAGAAAGCAGAGAATGCACTGGGATTGGAAAACAAAATAAACACATTTTAACGTCAGTTTGACAGAGTTGCAGTATTTTTCTTTTAGACTTGTTAAACCCCCTGCCACCACATACACTTTAGAATGGAAGGTTCACACTGGAGCAAGTAAATATTAAAACCTTTGCTTCATTGTGACTCTGACATAGATGTCTACGAAAATTGCCATTGAAGCTTTTAATATGACTTGTGCAGCTAAAAATGAACTTTAAAATGTTTTTAGAAGCATACCTAGTATATAAGTTGGGTAGGAAATTTAAGGCCTTGCTTTGTGTCCAGAAACTCGACTTATACACCAGACATTATGGTATTGTATATTTTTAATTATTTTTATATGTTCAAATGCATACTTTCGTGAAATAAAATCAAACATTCTACTATATACAAAAAAAAAATGAAATTATAATTTTTTTTATTAAAACCATTTGGGGCAGAATTGTTAAAAGTGCATGGTCTTTTATTTAAAGTGACACAACTGTTACTATTGTTTAAAATAATCTTCACAAATAAAAGCCTGTTGCCTCTCCTTTTTATAAATTTCAATAGGACATTGACTAAGCATGAAAATAACCTTGTTTACCAGTGCATCACTGCTGGATAAAGTTTTTCAGATGCTTTCTGTAAAACACAATAAAATAGCAGCACTGCATGCAACAGAGCAATGAAACTTCAGTTTCGTTGATTATAATACATTTTTCCTCACAATATTGATAATTTCTATGTAGGAAGAAAGTACAATGTATCGTAGTGATCATAAATTTTTATGTACATTGTTTTAAAAAGAGTTGCAGTGAAAACCAGGTGTTGATTTATTTTGCTACATGTTTTAGGATCTCCTCTTAAAGGTGGGCATATGTCAGCTCTTGCATATTCTCCAAATCAACGGAGTGCATTCATTTTCCACCAGCAGCAGGTACAACTACAGCAGCCACCAGTTCAAGCATCTCCTCTTATTCAAGGAACACAGTTTTCTTCTGACTCATCATCTCCACTCAAGAGCCCTCATATGCAACAGTTATTCAAGGTATAGTATACAATTATTTTATTAATGAAGTATAATACATTCTACATAGTAATAAGCAAAATTTCCAGTGGTAGTTTTAAAGCAAAATCTTAAAACTTGATCTGTGTTCACTTAAGTTAAGATCTGACAGGAGAATTAGAATCAGCTGCTTCAGAAAAGCAAAAGTGTGTTAAGGTGGAAATTATGTTAAAGTATAATATTTTCACAAAAAAAGTCATTGAGACATTGAAAAATTCAAAAATGTAGTGTGTCAAATTTACAGTGGATCTATTGTCAAAACAACTAAACCTGGTATTTTAGTAAAGACTAAACAATCCGTACCTCAGAAATTGATCCATATAAATGCTTCACTGTCTGTGTAAATATTCTGATACAAAAAATCCTACATACATGTTTGCTTTCTCTTTGGATCAATTTGGTATGTCCATTTGTTCTGTTGGGGGA
This sequence comes from Bythotiara depressa, assembly GCA_027564595.1. Taxonomy (NCBI): domain Eukaryota; kingdom Metazoa; phylum Cnidaria; class Hydrozoa; order Anthoathecata; family Bythotiaridae; genus Bythotiara; species Bythotiara depressa. The sequence continues at coordinate 3,637 of JANTOQ010250698.1, read as the reverse complement.
TGTATCATATTTTTTAGTATTGCTTGAAAGTATGCTAGTATGCTAGTATGTTATTCATTTATTTATTTAATGCTATGTTAGTTCTTCTCTGTGATGGCTAACAAATTTTTTTAAACATATTTGGAAATATATTTTGTAAGTTTTATTTTGTGTGCATATTTCTTGTTTTTAGGCTAACAACATGCCATCACACAGTCCACAAGTTATACTCAATAATATGGCTAGTCCGAGATTGAAATCACCTAACAGCCTACCTCCTGAACAGCCGCCACAGTTAACATCTGTTGCACATATCCAAGAACTGCAAGCTACAAAGTCACACCAGAAAGTATATCATGCTCCTCCACCTCAACTTACTCAAAGTATTGTCCCGCCATGTGCTCCAGTAGCACAAAATGCTTCAACTGAACCAAGTCAAATTGAGGTTTGTTAAGAAATGGGAGCTAATTAAGATTATTGTGGACAGAACAACAGAAGATCCCTGCAACACTCTCACTAGTAGCTAGTTTTTACAAAATCTTACACTCTTTCCAAGAAAACATTTTCTTAACTTCATGGTCTTGTCTTACAACTTTTATGATTTTATGGGACTATTGTTGTTTCTTTATATTTTTTTATTATATAAAGATGTGATTATAAAGAGCCAACTGTTCAAATTAATATTTTTTTCTACAAATATTTTTTTCACAAAATTTAATGGCGTGACCTACGTCGAACAAATAATGATGTAATTATTGGAGGGGGGGGGGGGGGAGAGAATTTTATTTTATTTGAGTGATTTAAGGTACCCCAGTCTATCACTGTGTGTGGAGGCTTGTCATACAGACTGATTGCTGGAAGCAACACAAACCTCAGTCCATTACTTGTCTCAGAAATGATACAACTCTTATTGGCATAAAACTGGTGAAGTTCTCAGTGCACTTATAATTTTACTAGCTTTAGCAGGGGTTTTGTCCCTTTGGATGGGTCTTTGAGAAGTAACACTCCCACTTTTAACATCAGTAAACTTGGATTTGTCCCTTTGGGTGGGTCATTGTGAAGTAACTTTTAACATCGGTAAACTTGGATTTATTATTCATTTGTGTCCTTAAATCTTCAGAAGAAAACCTGCTTTAGTTTGTTCAATGCAGATTTGTCAACAAAAATTGAATAAGTCATGAATATGCCTTTCTTCAGAGTTACAACTACTACTTATGTTTTTATCAGTCTTACCAATTATTTTAAGTTTTCATCACATAATGTATTGTTTTATTACTCCTCCTCATCTTATGAAGATTTAGAATTTAATTTTTTTATAGGTTGCTTCTGATGCACAGCAAGATCAAAATAATTTTTCACCACTAAAAACAAGACATCACCGAAATAATTCTGTGTCAGCAGAAGGTAAATACCTAACTTTTAAAATATTAAATAACATTTAAAAGTAACATTGTCCACGGACGTTCGCTTTAACATGTCAAACACGTTTTCTATATTAAGTTCTAGATGAATCACGTTCGTGAAAATTGTATTTATTAAGTATATGTTTGTTCCAATGTTCCAAGTTTGTAGTAATAATGCCAGTTCCTCTCTAATGGCATTATACATCAATTTTTTGCTAGTCAGGGTGTTTAATCTTGATCCACTTTTATCTTTGCAATCACAAATAAACGACTCGAAATATGAAAGTTTTTCTTCATTATGTTTACAATGGCAGTTTCTTTCTTTCACAGCATTGTACACATAAATTTGGACAACATCAATGGGTAATTATTTTCAACCAAACGTGCTCCTACTCACACTATGAAAACATTCTAACAAAGTTTTTTTACAACCATCAAAGGGTTTTTTCATCCACGTTTATCTTTAAAATATTAAGTACCTGACTAAAAATATATAATTTCCTTACTCCAATACATCCTGATTAACGTATTAACACCTATCTCTCTCTCTCCAAAAAAGGTGTTCTGACAGATAATTTTTGTGTCACAAGGGAATAGAATTATCCATTTTTATCTTTGTAATCATAAGTAACAGAAAGAAACTCCCTTGGTGATGTAAGGTAATTACCCCCTTGGTAACGTAATGATGCTATTTTCCATTTAAAAAGCTTTTAAAATGACATAATTTTAAAGAAAATGAAAGTTAAAGTAAATATAATTAACATTTTTTAATGTACAGAGTTTGAGCAGGAAAGAAATTGCCGAACAATGATAGACTTATGTGAAAAGTAGACACGCAGGTCTGTCTAGACTCAATAGACTCTGCTAATGGTCAGATTTCAAGCCCTGATGTGAATAGATGTTTTGAAGATGTCATGTTCTGTCCATCGTTGAAACGAATTGTGTACATAGTAAAAGTATGTGGTGTTCTCTGACGTACAAGTTTATTGCAAATGACATACGTAGACGAACACCTGCTGAAAATGATTTATTCAACACTGCCCTTCTTATTGACTTTATGCAGGAAAAATGATTATGCTAGATTAAAAAAATTATATGTTGTATTCTAAGAGGTTTGTCTATCATGACTAAACATAATGTCTGTTTCCATAGTTGTGAATAGAGTAATAAACGTTAGTTTATGTGATATTTAGTTCCTGGAGATGAGCAGGCACATTTAAACACCCCTGATGAAGTACGTAGGAAATTATCAGACTTACAATCTTTCAATAACTGTGAGGGGGACTATGTACCAGTTGCTGATGTCACAAAGTCTAGCATTAAAAAGTCTCATAAGAAAAGAAGGAAATCAAAGGAAAGTTGCATGGTGAATTCTACCAATAACAGCACTGTTCAAGCTCCTAAATCTGCCCCAGTTGCTAACAATGAAATACAAAACCACCATGACCAACTTCACATAGATGATACAATAAGAGACAAACACAAACTTGATGACACAAATCTCGAAAATAATGAAGACACTAATAATATTACAAACAATCAAACTAATGATGGATTAGGCAATCAAAGATTAGAGTTAAAAGTACCAAAACTAATAGTTCGGAAAGTTAAACGATTTGAAGGTGATAGAGAAATAGAGACACTGGAGGTCTATAGTCCAGACAAGGACAAACAGTTTTATCAAATTAGCTCTTCAACTACCACCAGTTACACTGATCATACATTTCCTGCTAATGACATTATTAAAACGACTAGCAAGCGGACTCGTTCAAAAGCTTCATCTGTAAGTTCTGAAGAATTTGTTAGCTCCCGTAAACGGAAGAAAGCGCCTGTCATGGATGATAGTCTCTCTTCTGAAGATGGTGACAATGGAACTCATGGTATTTACTTCCTTTGTTCTGATATAATATTTATGTGTACAACAGAAACAGACCTGGAAATCCTGGAAAATCACTCATTTTTAGCAAAAGTCAGGGAAAACCTGGAAAAGTCAGGGAATTTGTTACAATTCTTGGAAAGTCAGGGAAAGGTTCGGGAATTTTGAAGTTTGATCTGTAGTTGTTTAATCATTCTCAAAAATCTATGTTGGTTGGTTCCAACAAAATCTTCATAACTAATGATCTACGCACTGAAATAACCTGAAATTTTCACAGAATATTCAAAACTAAATTTGGTTCGCATAAGTGTAAGGGCAGCATTCGGCCTGCCTGATTTTTTTGAAATTTCAAAAAATATTTTTTGGGGGGTAATTTTTA
>JANTOQ010250587.1:0-13446 GCA_027564595.1 Bythotiara depressa | reverse complement strand
TAAATGGAGTCTAACACCACATAAATGGAGTCTAAAACCACATAAATGGAGTCTAACACCACATAAATGGAGTCTAACACCACATAAATGGAGTCTAACACCACATAAATGGAGTCTAAAACCACATAAATGGAGTCTAAAACCACATAAATGGAGTCTAAAACCCCCAAAAATGGCAATAATTTTGTCCATGATTGTAGTATTAAAAGTCATAGCCTCTCACCACATATGAGTTTACTGTTAGAAAAATTATTCTACAAAAAGTTATAGAGAGGAGAAAAACGTGTCTGGACAAAGACAATTTGTTTCCATTGAGAACGGAACATGCTGACTGGTTTCTAACCTCTCACCTGCTGTGGTTTATTCCCAACCTTGTACCCAGGGCTATTTTTTCCTTTTCGATATATTTGCTAGCATTAGCGGTAAGATTGTATAATGCACAGCACTGGGACGAGGTTGATTTATTCCTCTAATTTACAGAACAGAAAAATATTTTTTATAGGTCGAACTGAAGATAACGATATGGTGTTTGGTACCGAGGTAGAGATGTGTGATGTACATGACAGATCTGTTTATATCGGTTACTCACGAGCTAAAACTCTTTATGACCGTATGGCGACTTCTCTTAAAGCTAGCGAGTCAGAATATCTTACCCCGTGTGACTGCGACGAAGCCGATTACATAGAACCAATATAGTGCGTTTTGTTTTTATAAGAAACTCATGAAATTTGTCCAGAGTTTCAATATAATCACAATGGTGGAGAGTAATCTCAAGGAAGTGGATAGGAAAGCGTTGCAAGACATCTTTGTAAAGGCTGGTTTACATGAGGCTCGGTTTGGGTTTCCTGTCATAAATGGACATAATAAATATTTTGGCGTAGATAAATCTATTCCCATGCATTGCAGAGAGATCTTATATCGTATTCCTACACATAATAACTTGAGACTAGTTATCAAAATAACCAACACGTGTTCCACAAATGTGTCCAAATAAATAAATAAACTAAAACACAAACTTGTTCAGTGTACCAAGTGACTTAAGATTTACTAGGTACTTTGGTACTGAAGTAACCGTGATCCTACCGCACAGTTGAAAAAGAGGCAACTCGCTTGCCTCAGAATGGAAAAATTTGGGACACTGTGGCATCGTGGAAAACAAAGATGAAATAAGAACAATTTCTGTCTTTTTTCATGAAAATACGCTGGTAAAGAGTGAAAATACGCTGGTTTTTTAATGAAAACACGCTGGTAGGTATGATTCTACAAATTTTGCTAATAACATTCTCGTTCTACGGACACTACGGAATAGGGTCCAAGCACGGAAGGTGCAAAGTTTATAAAAAGGTTTTGTGGAGGATTGTGGCTTAGGATCAGATCGAGTCTCATGGAGCCGGATCAAAGATATGGAAGAATCAACAATCACATGACAAATAAAGAAGTCAAAGATGACGATGCTTCCATTCCGAATTAGCTTCTGAAGAACATAAAGAAATGTACAATGTTAGTATAAATGAAAACAGCAACAGAATAATGAAATATATAATTTTATTAATTTATTTCTAAAAAACATCAATAAAATTGTATATATTGTAAAAAGGACAAAATTATAACGAATAATCAGTTAAATTAGTAATTTCCTTGCACTTTAACACCCCCCCCCCCCCGCACCCCTCGCTACCATTTAGGTTATCGACTTTATTCCTGTATACTAGCATAAGGAGTCGAGTACATGAAATGTTCCGCGCCATGCATGACACCTATGGACAAGATGTCAAGTCTACCAAAATTATTCCATAAGTTAAGAAAAAATCTAAATCTTTTACTGTCTCCAATCAACCTCGACCCTAGAGCCTCTTTCTCCTTTTGATATCAGATCGATATCGATATCAAAAAGAGAAAGAGGCTCTGGGGACGAGGTTGGTCTCCGATGCGTTAGGTACTGAAGTAGCTGTACCTTTTTACATAATATTTACAGAGAAGCCAAGGGCACTCATGGGCGGTGGCACCATCCAGGCTAAAGAAGCTGTAGTTGTACCGCACAGTTGGATACTAATAGATACTTCACTTGCCTCAGTGCCATTTCAAAATAATCAAAATGAGTTCCACAAGTAAATAAAATAGCGTCTATTTACATAATGAATCTGTTAGTTAAACTTTTACAGTTTGACTGTTGATTTAACACACTAGGGTCTTAGGTGCTGAAGTAACCTCAATATTACAGGAATATAAAAGAATGGGGCTTTGAGAAGTCTTGAAATGGAAGAATCAATGAACTAAGAACATTTCCCCTTGTTTTTACACTGGCAAGTTTGATTACCGAGTTTCCCGTCAACACCTATCCGCTAGTTTTTATGGTCGCTCTACCGAATACACCCTCTTCCCAAGCGATATTTTCGTTTTTGATATAAGGGAAGGCCGCCTTCCCTCATATCAAAAAGGAAGGAAGCGCCTGGGACGAGGGTGTACCGAATAAGGAGGAAACATGAAAGGGACATGAAAGTCTGATATATTTTGTGCAGGGTTGATGAAAGTATTCACGCCTATTTGTGAAAATACAAATACAATAATAAATAGAATAACCAGAATTTTAAATATTTTTAGTAAGTAAACGAGATTGTATTTCGATCGTATTTCGTTTACTAAAAATGTTTAAGGTTTCTGTTATTCTATTTAATGTTAAGCTGTATGCCCGAACTGATATATTAAACAAATATAATATATATAATATAATATATTCCACGAAAACAACAGTATAGATAAAAAGATAAAAACCTTTGACCACGAGAGACGGATTAATTGATTTCGAAGTTTAAATTTTTCATGTAGAAATCGAATCTCATGCCCGTTTTAAAAAAGTAAAATAAGATTTTCGTTTATTTCTGAAAAATATTATGAGAAATAGACGTTTCTATTGTGTATGTTTTGCCAACTGAAAATGACTGCAAATTCCACATACACACTATGCTAGTCTCAGAAAATCAAGTGTAACCATCGTGTAACCATCGTGAACACAAAATGATAGAATAGCAAAGGGTGTATAGGGTTGGCAAAACATAAACAAATACGAAGGTCTATTGCTAAAGTGGGTCAGTAATATTATAATTCTTAACCATGCTAGCTCGGATTCTCTGCTTTGTTGACTCCCGAATTACACTCCTTTTTCTTTTGGCGGGAAAGAGCAAAAATAAATCATCCCATCAGCAAAATAAGAACAATTTCCGATGGAAGCACAGGAGGTATGCTCTAACGTAGGTTCTAAAAAAAACCAACCAGCCCAACAAACAACAACAACAAACAAACAAAAAACAAACAAAAGTTATTTCCATTATTGTACAGTAGATATTTCTTAATAAAAATACATATTTTCTTTAACCTGTACTTGTCCATGATATATTTCCTTATGAATGTTTTCTGAAATGTGAATGTAAGAAGGATTTTTTTTTTAGTTTTGTATTTTCTCATCTTTGAAAAGAGAGCTGAAACTGAAAAGGAATAACTTGATTTTGAAAATAGAGAGAATAACAAAAACTACAATACATGTTTTATCCTACTAATTGTTTCTGTTTACTACCGTGGCTGATTTGGACCTTCTGTTTCTATTTTAACACAATAAACAGGAACCTAGGTCTTATAACACGCGGCCATCTGTTTCCCAGGTTCCTGTTTGTCCATATTATCCTGTCTCTCACCTTTTGTTAATGTACCAAAAAACAGTTTTCAAGTAAAATTTAAAAAACTGACGAACGTCCTTTCGCCGAAACTTTCTCTCATTCTATAGGATTTTAATAGAGGCGAGCTATTGATTTCTTCGGAGACCGTGAAATTGTATATTACAAGTTCTTCAAGCATGCGCATATTATTCTGAGATAAGGAGGAAGAATAACCAAAGAGAGTAATGAAGCAGCGTCTGTGTATATATATAAACTCATAGCCAATTTTTTTCAGATTGACTGTTGACTGGTACTCTGGCACTGAAGGAACCATGATTATAAATTACGGTTGCAAGAGGGTTGCCTCCGAATTGGAGGAAATCCCCATTCTAGTTTCATGAACCCTCTACTGAATAAGTATGAATCGTGAAGGGGGCGTGAAACTGGAAGTCTCAAATATTTTGTGAAGATGCTTGTAGATACTTTCCACTCAATTTTCTACATGTACAAGCAATTTCTAGATTCCTTCATCAAGAGGCTCATGGCCTTTTTGACTCTGCCCTGTCCATCTAAAGATGATTAAATTTTTATGTAAATTTTCGAGGAAAATGGAACATTTCAGAAAATTTCCAGTTACGGGAAATCCACGATGAATGACTCATGCGAATCATCCTGACAAAGCGGTTGGAACAATTCATAGAGCAGTAATAAAAAAATCTTCTCGTTTTCTTCTTCTGAAAACTTTAATCCTTTCCCCGGAAAGGTACCGAATCATTGCTAATTTGCTTGCTATTTATCTTTTTCCAGGGGGTTAATTATTGGAAATAAAATGAAAAATAAATTTGGTAGAAGCTGATAAGACTCCCTGGTTCTTCATAAAATTATTAAGGTTTCCAATGGAACGTTTGATATAACCAGGAGGTATGCTTATCATTAAAGGGTTAATTACTATATTATTTGCTATTTTACTTTTATAGGGGGCTTTTTATTGGAAAAGTTAAGGGAAATAAAGTTAATAAAGCAGGTGAGACACCCTGAGCATTGTCTCAGTATATTATGTACAGGATTAGAAAACTTAACTGAGTTTAGTATCTTATAGATAAATAAATAAAGTCCCTAAAATCGGTTTTCATGTTTACTTCTTTATTTATTACTCGTTATAACTCTGTGGACTTATATACGATGAAGAACGTGATCCATATTGTATAATGGTAAGGTTGGCTTATATACACGATTCATGTTGTATAATGGTAAGGTTGGCTTATATACACGATTCATGTTGTATAATGGTAAGGTTGGCTTATATACACGATTCATGTTGTATAATGGTAAGGTGGGCGGGCTTATATATACACGATTCATGTTGTATAACTAAAATAAAAACAGCAACAAATTCAACCAAAAAAATATGTTTGGAATTCAATGTGATAAAACAACAACAAAATTTTCAATACTTTTAAATAATTTTAAGTAATATCACCTCTAAAGTGACAAATAAAAAATAAAAAGGTTTTCTTATAAAATATATAAGCAACTGTCCCAACAACAAGTCTGAAGTCAATTAATCAATATAGTACACACTTCCCGAATTCCACTAAAAAATTCCGTTGGTTTTTATGAAAAACGGATTTCAGATTCGTGATTCCCGTCCAAATATTTCAGATCCCTACGGTAAATAGAAAGGTTGTTTTTGGCTACGCTACCTCCATGGTCAAAGCCAACTTATATTCGAACTTGTCAGGTGTTGCCTCGTTCTGATGCAAAACCTTATTTTTCAAATAGCTATAAAAAGTTACGTACTTGTTGTATGGTTCTGAAATATTCAACTTAGATATATTGTGGGACGAGAAATCTGAATCTGAAGTCAGTTTATTCATAAAACAAGGGAAAATTTCGTGTGACGTCTTCACGGTTATAACGTCAATTCGGGAAGTGCGTCTATACATATTTAAAATTATACGTATGTGCATCACAACACTCTGCTGATTAAGGACTTTTTGTGTACGTTTAAAAAAGAATTGCGCAGGAGAGCTTCACCCCAAAGAATGTTCTTTTAAAGAAAATATTTGATCAGTTTACAAAATTTCTTTCTCCTATCTTTGATTTTATTTCAATGTATTTAGAGGAAGCAATTCAAATGTTATTTTTGGCACATATCTATGTGAGTGATAATCACAAGTCTTGTTTAGACGTTTTAAGAACTTTTACACGATTCTGGTAATACGCCCTTTAGTTAAGACTTTTTAAATAACTTTTAATGGCATTACGCCCTTAGGTTACCATATATTTTAATACAGCTACAATCTGGGGCATAATTATTTGGAAAACAAAATGCATAAGCACACCTCCTGGTTATATTAAGCTTCACATTGGAAATCTTTATAATTTTATGGGGAACCAGGGGGTCTAATCAGCTTCTACCAAATATATTTTATATTATATTTCCAATAATTAACTCCCTGGAAAAAGTGAAATGACCAATGATTTAATTCCTTTCCGGGGGACACTATGCATTAAAGGGTTAAGACGAGAAGATCTTTAGGTACTTTGGTACTGACGTCATTGCAGTTAGACAGGGGACACACTAGCTTCCTAATTATTTGTCCTTCTGAAGGTTTGTGAAAAGCACTAGTACTTGCGTTCCTACCAGGTTTCCAGGGAAATATCTCATGAAGGTTTGAAGGAAAAGAGGCAAAAACATTAACAAAAAATATGTCCATGATTGTAGAGATGTATATTTTAAATCACAGGGTTGTGTGTTGGATATGCTATTCATATTGTAAGAACTGGTCATTTAAGAAACAAAATACTTGCTCATAAAACTTTAACAAAACAGTTACTAACTATATACTTCAAAGACAACAAGAAACATTTATTAAGCCTTTAATGAACAAACATACCTCCTGGTTATATTAAATTTCCCATTTAAAAACTTTATAATTTTATGAGGAACCAGGGGTCTAATCAGCTTTAACCAAATTTATTTTACATAATATTTCCAATAAATAACCTCCTGGAAAAAGCAAAATAGCAAAGAAATGATTCATGATTTGATTAATTTCCCAGGGTACTATGCATGAAAAGGTTTAGAGAATTTCATTACATTGATTTTAATCTATTTATTATTTCAAGTTTTGTAAATTTTTGACTTTAATCACATTGGTTTAGTTTTGTTTTTTGTTAACTAATTTTTTTATTTTATAAATTTCATTTAAAATGGACACAACCTTCAACAAATAAACAGGCATTCTTAAGAAACTGTTACTAGTAATAAAATGTGCCAATATGCCTTTCCGAAATAAGTAACTTTGAGCACTAAGGAGAAAATTAGTTTTTTTTTATATATATATATAAAAATAATAATACTGTTTCTTAATATCAAACATTGGTCAAATAATAAACTTTTTCTTACGCGTTGTTTAGAGTAATGACCTGTAACGATATTGAATTTTATACAAGTTACCAACCAATAAGCAAAACTAAACTACATTTTCATATGACAATTTTTGTCCATGTGAGAAATATTTTTTTGCAATATTGCCAAAGAGTTCTCAACTTTTTAAAACATCATGTTTGCATAGAAAAAATTACTGTATTTAAATCTTGCTTTACATAGAGTGAACAATCAAGAAACCGGGGACAGATTCCGCATATAAGTATTAAAGTGTATTTTATGGTCCATTTTCCTAAAAATAGCACGTTATAGTAAATTGCTAAAGAAATTGATTCGGGCATGGTAGACTGCCGTTTGACTTAGATAATGATCTGATAAGTCAAGAGGCAGGATTACTTCCTGGAACAACACCTGTTTGCAAATTGTTTACAAAACAAAATATGCAAAAGGTCACAAAAGAAAAGTACACAATGACGAATAAAAAATATTTTTACTACTTTCAATGTTTTGCTTTGTTTTTAATTTTGTTTTTCTGAATAAATAAACGAATTCACTGAGAATGCAATGATTTGACTTTTGGGGTTTTCAAACAATATGCTAGCCTAGAAAGGGAATGGGGTTGTTAAAAAACAAATAAACTCAAATTCCATGACTTTACAGGACATTTATAATATATTTCCAGGACTTTCACAGACTAAATTCCAGGACTTTTTGGGATATGTTTTATAAAATTCCAGAACTTTTCAAGCTTTTCAAGCAAATTTTGAAATTACATACAGAGAAGATATGCTGTCTGCCAGGCCTTGTTAGTTGTACTTTTCTGTTAATAGCTAATCATACTGTCTTCATATTAAAGAACTGTTAATAGCTAATCATACTGTCTTCATATTAAAGAACTAGCTACTATTTAATATTTTATTATTTTCTAAAAGAGAAGAAATGCTATGTTAAAAATCAACATAGAAAATTAAACAATTCCAGGACTGTTCCAGGATTCTTTTCAAATTTTAACAAAATTCCAGGATTTTCCAGGACCAGTGACAACCCTGCTATGGCTTCCAGTTTTTGAGATTCCTACTTTGCACTTATTGTATGTTATTGTTCAGAAAAATAGTGTTGCAAGATCTAAGAATTTCAATTTTCATGTAACACTTTCTCTTTCGAAACTATTTGTTTGTAAATAACAACAACAATTAAAGATATGCACAGAGAATCTCCATAAAAAAACAAGAATAAACTGGGGAGATGGATGGTTGAAAAATGATGAAAATTGGGCACACATAATGAATGATCGCATTGGTGATAATAAAAAAAATCTTCTTCAACCAATGAAACATGTATTGAAATATATAGATTAAAACCTCATACACTTTTGGGAGTTTCCTCATAATACCTAATAAACAGGTGCCACAAAAAAACTAAAATAAATATATTGGCATAAAGTTGCAGCAGTTAATAATTTATGTAAACATTTATAAATAATCCCACATGACAATGATAAAGTAACAGTCAAATCAACAGAAAGAATGAAAACATTCAGCAAATAAATTTGATGTGAGAAAACGTTTTCATGTTTTCAATTCTTACACACAACTCTATTATTATATAGAAAAGATAATCAGTTTTGTGATTTTGCTTATTTATTTTTCTTAAACCAATACTCTGGTTGCAATTATCTCTAAACAATACATGAAATGGACTTGGGGAAAAACAGAGTAGCATTTTAGATTTTTCTCTTCTAATATTATTGTATGAAAGGAATTCTGAAAAACATATATATATATATACGGAAATAATTTCCAAATTTTTTCTTTTCTTTGCTGAATATTTTTCTTCCAAATGTATAGATAAATAATTAAATGAAAGAGTGTATGTGTGACCACAATCTAATAAAACGATAAAATATGTACGTATTTCAAAAACCTCATTTCTAGAGTCCAAAAGCAATTTATAAAAAAAAAACTTATATAGTTTGTTGCGAAAGTTCGTGTCAAAAAATAAAATTAATTTAAGGTATTACTAAATAAATTCTATTGCACAAATACATACATTAGTTCTAAACATAGAATTCATCCATCATTACGCTAACAAGATGCAATAATTTTTGACTGAGGTGAAAAATTTAAAACAAGCCAGTCATTTTTGGTAATTATTTCAGGAATGTCCATGTGTGTTTCTTCGACTATATCTTCCAAAGTTCTAATAATAACAATACTGTCATTTCCTACGTCATAAGATTCCACATTAGTAGGAACATTATTGCCCTCTGTAGATGGTATTATATCAGATAAAACATCTTTACTTTTAACTTCTTCATTCTGACACACACCGCTGTCCACCTTAGCAACATTGTCATTTATTGGTGAGATTACATCTTGAGCATCTGTGCGTATTATCACTTCTACTTTCTTCCCTTCAGATTTACCAGGATCTGCTTTTATAGGTGTTGACGTATAGCCATCTATTTCTGTGGTATCGCTTTTAATGTGGTGAATGTCCGCAGAATACTCAAAATCTATGTCTGCTTCAAGAAATTCATCACTTTCATTTTTCTCTTCATCAACAGTACAAACAACTATTTCTGGTGTATCTGAAACTGACACAGTTGGGTTATCACATATATTAGTAATAAACACATCTTCTTCAGCATCAACTTCAGTCTAAAGGAATATGTATACACAACATTGAACAATTAAAAAACAGATGGAAAAGTGAGAAAATAATAATGATATACTTATGTCATCAACCTGAATATACTTATGTCATCAACATGAATGATTTAAAAAAAACATTTAGGGACAAAAATTCGCCAAAATCTTTGAGGAGCTATGCAGATTTGCAAGAATTACACAGCGCAAATCAGATGTTTTTATTCATGTGAATCCAGCTGTGAGTCAGATTTGTGGACTTGTGTCAAATTTTTGGCCCTGATGTTGGACTATGTTTCAAGGGATATTGCTCTCAATGGGAAGTGAGATTGTAGAAAAATATTGCATATAAAAAAGTCCAATGTTTAAATCTTTTTTTGTTACTAGAGTTCTAGTGGAGTGGAGTGACATGAAAATATTTATTATGGGAGGTATGTCGACATGCCATAAATGAATGCACATAATCAAGACTTGGAGGTGAGGGTCAGGTCACTTCCTGAAAACATACCCCAAATTTACAACATTCAGTGTACTGTCCGTGATTAATTGACATAAACTTGTGACAATTTTCCTTAAAAAATCTATAAGGACTTTCTTGAATAAATGAGCATGTGTTCTGTAAATCACACACACAAAACTGCCTAGTGTGTGATATGAAAGGTGCTTTTCAAACAGTATACACTAAATATTCCCTTTGCATCAATTACACAAGGCAAATCATTTAGTGTGTGGGTGTGTTTATATAGTTTAATACATGCGACTACCACAGCCAAATAGATGCTACAAACATCATGTGAACAAAATGGCTGAAAATACAAATAAATAAATCTTGCCAAATATCTTGTTTCAAATATTAGTATGTAGATTTTGTTTAGAATATTATATATCATACAAAGAGTAAAAAATAAAATATCAGGGTCATCCCCAGAAACCTTTGCACAATCTTGAAACACCTCATGGTGGTGTTTGAAGGATATATACAAATCCTTTGGAATTAAGGTGGCTCTAGTTTGCCGGAAATGACATTCCCGGTCCATTGGGAAGTATATAATTAAATCTCCAGGAAATCTCCAGAAAAAAAAGTAATTTTCTCAGAGCTGAACTTCGACAAGGGAGTACGATGGAATGGTGATGACAGTATGCAATGCTTTCTCATCTTTTATCATTACAATATCATATATATATAACACGTCTATTCAAAACAAAATTTATCCTTTCCTGAAACATTCATTCCCCTTCCATTCCTAACCATGCTTGTCACTTGTTTGGCTCAGAATTTGTTTGGATGTTACTGGCTGCACCTGTCATTTGCTTCCATCCTGCTTCCTTGAGACAGTTTGCTCATCAATTAAATCGCTCTCATTAAAAATTCTGTTAATGTCTTATCAATAAATCAATAAATAAGCAATATATTGAACTTACAGTAATTTACATGCTACATCGTGTCCAGTTTTGGAGAATGGAAGGAATCATAAATTTTGTTTGGTAAAATAAGCAACAATTTTATTATTTTCATATTTGGAAACAAATATGGCTGCCATAGCAAAATGACATTTCAAAACATTCACAAGAAATACTTTCTTAACTTAGCCAAGTGGGTATTAGCAAATCAGCAAATTAGATTCCATGTATAAATAAAGGATGGAATTTTTTTTCTTTCCAAACCATATATATACTCTCAGAATGAAAGTCAGAATGGAAAATGTGCCATTTTAATTAGTTTTTAAAAGTGTCCTTTTCCGTTTCATATTTTCCATTTCATATTACAGTATCTGTCATAATCTTATATTAGAAATTAACTTCCTACCAATGAATATTTCTAATTATTTTTACAAAGAACTAAACAAAACAAGAATATATATATATGTATACATATAATGAAAAAACTACAATTTTAAAATTTTGATAAAAGTTGTATTTTTACTACATAGCTAACTTGTGGGAAATGTCATGCTGATACTTACACAAAAGTACTTGAAGTAAATATCATTCAACACTAATACTTCTCTATAAATCCATTCACATGTATTACATTTTAATTGTTCTCCTCCATAGAGATGTTATTTCAGGAGCTTTATATTTAATGTTGTTGCTTTTGTTTGTTTACATCTAGCTTTTATTTTCTATGCTAGCATAGGTTATACAAAATCAAATATAAATCAACTAAAGATAGCAGCATTCCTGAATATGAGAGTAAATAAAAAAAGGTCAATTAAAATAACTTGTCTTTGTAATGTGATGTATTGCTGCCCACAATAACATGTAGATATTAAAAATATGTACTTAAAAGTACTTAAAATGATTTTTTTTAAACAGTTATATACTGTTCTACAGTTTTCTAAACTGAAATTTATGATCCGCCAGGCATGTAAATGTCAAAATATCTATATAGAAAATTGTGTTTTTATTCATCAAGTAATTGTTTAAAAACATACAAACTAGACAAATTTTGCCATATATATATATATATTTTGCCAACTGAAAATACATGTACACTATGCTAGTCTCAGAAAATCAAGTTTAACCATTTTTAATTTTTTCCAAGGAAATACAAAAATAGTGTATACAGTTATATGTGAAATTTGGGTTGGCAAAACATAAACAAATAGAAAGGTCAATTACCTGGAAGTACATTCTTGAAGTGAATCCAAAAAATAGTTTAAGCTTCTTAAGAACAGCATTATTTATTTCCCAGCAAACAGGACTATTTCTTAATAGCTCAATTTTTCCAGAAAGAGATATCTTAGAACTTCTAATTTCCCTACAAAGTCAGTATCTCCCTTAGAACAGCTCAATTCCTTATGACATGGAAAACTTGGTGTTATACATAATATATAATAAAATAAATAAATAAATAAAAAAAATAATAATAGATATTTAGAGTGGCTAGGCCCAGACATTATAGTCAGGGAATTATTTCCACTGATGGCCACTATAAAACAAAAAAGAAATAAAAGATAAACCCAATGACTTCATGTAGAAACAGTAATTTATTAATAAATTTATTTGCTAATTAAAAATCAACGATCTCAAGAAACAGGATTAAAATTTTAGATGTAGATGGAAACACCACCTTTTTTATCCTTACACTCAAGAGGAATAGCCATGTACCTGGCAGTTTTATTGTCAAGATCATTCAGTTTATTTTTGTCACCAAAGATATATATATATATAACTTTACCATTATCTCTTAGGGGCCTTCGACAAAATATTTTTGGCCCCCTTAACAGCAATTGGCTGCTAAGGGGGAGAGGGGATTAAGCTAATGCTGCTAAGAAAAATAATTTGGGACAAATTCTCTGTAGCAGTTTTCTGTATATATATAAATTCTAAAAATTTCCCGAATTTGTCCCAGAATTTAGAATGAAACATAGACATTATTGTATTACTCTCCTCCATATTGAATGATTGTCAGCATCAGCTCTGTTGAAAACTGGCTTCTACGAACTTATTTGGTACCAAGCCTAAACTGTAAAATAGTGACTGTTCAGCTGGTAAAGAAAACAGAAAATAAACATTATGTTATTTCTTTTACGTAGTTAAATGTAAAACCGGTAAAAGATGAACGGAATGCTATTATATGTCGTTCCAACATTTTTATGATACTTCATATACTGTAGTACAATTTTGTCATCTAAAAAAATACAATGTCAAATTTCGGGCTGCTAACGAGAGAGAGAGAGAGAGAGAGAGAGAGAGGCCTCCGGACCCAGCCATAGGAACTCGGCCAATTTGGTACCATAACTTCAAAGGC
>JANTOQ010250476.1:0-13446 GCA_027564595.1 Bythotiara depressa | reverse complement strand
ATATAGGCTTCGCAGCACTATTTTAGTGCTAGAATATGGGAAATGGTTTCAAA
The DNA here is from genome assembly GCA_027564595.1 of Bythotiara depressa. Classification (NCBI taxonomy): domain Eukaryota; kingdom Metazoa; phylum Cnidaria; class Hydrozoa; order Anthoathecata; family Bythotiaridae; genus Bythotiara; species Bythotiara depressa. The sequence goes on along the minus strand of JANTOQ010250476.1, from coordinate 13,393 downwards.
AGTTGCCTTTACGGCACTATTCCAGTGCTAGAATCTTGGGGAGGTGTTTGAAAAAATATTTATTAACACTTAATCTAAATAACACATATCTTGGTGCAATTTGCATTGGCAACAACTGGCTGAGTTTTTCTTGCTCTGGCAATACTTTTCTTATGGAGAAGACTGACACTAGGAAATTGTTTTGTGTGCCATGAAGAAAGATTTATGTTAAAACATGGTTTTACTGTGATTTTACATGCCATGAACAAGGACTTCTTCCATTAACACATAATTTTATTGCGAATTTACATACACAAATGCCGATTTCTTACATTAAAACACGGTTTTGATCACGAATAAAGATGGTTTTGATCGAATTTTTCATGTGACGAATAAAGATTGAATAAACATGGTTTTGATTGAACATTTCATGTCACAAATAAATATGGTTTTGATCCAATTTTTCATGTCACGAATGACATGGTTTTGATCGAATTTTTCACGTCACGAATAAAAAGATTCCTTGAATTAAAATACGATTTCAATTGACTAAAGATTTGTTCAAACATTTTCATCATGAAATATCAACTTCTTGGAAAGAGAACAAACAGGTTGTTTACTATCCAAGAGTTTAATAAGAAAATGTGTCTTGCATATGCAGACAATGTTTTTCTTTTTCAAGCCACATCAAGATCTATAAATAAATCTTTCTTTCATATAAAAATATTGTAAAAAAATATTTTCCAACAATTATCATAAATGTAAAACGTACATAGGAGAGAAGAGGGTTTAAAACTTTAGGATCAATGGAACTGAACTTAAGAAAGGGGTGGTCTTGTACATAAGACATTAATAAAAGGAATGTTTTTAATGTTTGAAAATACGCAGGTCATCTTACACATGGGATCATCTTATACACAGAGATGCATGGTATGAACATGGGATCAGTCTTATATGTGCTATGAATGAACATTTCTTACGTTTTTTAATTACAAGAAGCACTACTTGTCATTTTACTTCATTTGTGATATGATAGTCTGTTCAAGACAGTGTTTTTTGATGAAGAAAATCTCTGTTTGAAATACGTGAAAACACTGTTAAACAGTGTTCAAATGAATCAAATCTTCACATGCGGTACATGAAATCATTGTAAAACAGTTCTCGGTACATGATATATCACTTTTACTGCACCTGCACGGAGGATATGGCGTGTGACCTGCCACATGCAAGCCTAATTATTCATGACCAAGACTGTGGGATGGTCTTATACACAGAGATGCACGGAATGAACACTTGTGACCTGGTCACACTTACCTTTTGAATCCTACTGCCAGATACTTCCACTTGCTTCATTTTGGAAAAATATTGGTAATATGTGGCTACATAGGTCATGATTGATTTCTCATCGGGAAAATCAACATTCACATCTAATGGAACAATATTTATAAATAATATTTATTACAAAGCATCACACAGATACAACACATTGTCTGACATGTGTTTACCAAATTTAATAAACAATAAATCTCACTAGCATTTTGATTTTTGTTCCTCAACTAAAACAGTAACCTCATAATCTAAGGTACACTGGTCATCTGTAACATAATTAATTGAGATTACTATATTATACATTTACTAGAAAAATGCCATTCTACAAACATTAAGCTAAAGTCAATTTACACAGGGGAAAAGTTTCCATGGGACAGTAGATTTTCCATCTACACTTTGCACTTTAGAAAGGCACACTTTTCTGAACAGAATATGCTGTCAAAATCATAAACAAATATGGCTGTTTTAAGTAAGGGAACTTTTATTACTTATGACAATTATACTACGACAATGTGAACAAAAGAGATATAAGAATCGCAAAATAAATGCCTAAGACGTGGGTGAGAAAAATATTCCAAGAAAAAAGACAACTGGAAGAATTTCATCTTTTGATTGTTGTTGATTTTTACCTTATCAAATACTTCAGAGTATCTCCCATGAAATATGAGGAGTTATTTTTAAGATCAGTTGACCCTAAACTTTCAAATACAAGCAATAAACTTGGGATTAGGATTGTAATGGACTTATAGTGAGAGACTTAGTGTTACTCTATGTTACCTTTGTGTTGGGGAATCCTATATTATGATTGCTGCTACTTTCTGAATTAGTATCTCATCAGTTAGCAAGATTTTTTATTTTGCTTTTACTTTATTTAAAATTTAAAATGAAGGATTTCATTTTAAAAATGAACATTATTGGAGGTACTATAACACAAATCTCAAATCTTATTAACGTTAAAAAATAGTTCAGATACTATTGCGTGTTGTGAATGTAAGATTACCTGGCGCATCAAGTAAAGGATGGATTCCAAGTTCTCGCTCAGCCGTATCAAAGGCTATATTCAAATTTGTGATTGCTTCTTCCTTGACAAGTTTATCCATGTCAATTAAATCTGGCCTATGATAAAACATGTTTTACAATTTCAGGTTAACAAATTGAGATTTTAAGTAGTAGTGTTATTTGAATGATTGATGAATGATTAATTAATGATTAATGATTGTTAAGCCAAAATCAATCTGCTATGAAGTCTAGAGTGCGGTATTTCCATATGCTATAGCATAAACAACTAACACCACACACAAAGCTTGCTGTTATGTCATTCTACAATAATAAATTATAATGGTTACAGAAGCTTATAACACCAAAAGCATGGAACAATGTTATAAGTAGGTAGCAATCTTATTTACATATTGTTACTACACTGCAAATAAATGACAGAATTAGCTAATCATATTGACACAATCCATCAAAATGGTAGCATATTATTTATGATACATTTTTGCAGAGAAAAATATAAACAAAAAACCTTTTGGCTGATTTCAGCAAGTGGGGAATAATTTATGTTACCAAATGTTTAATGAACTTAACGTTGTATGGAAAACACACGCAAAAAAGTAAACAGAAGAACGAAGAAGGTATCTGAGGTGGAGAAAAGTAAGAAATGTTTCTTGCCTTTACGTTTCCTTAAAGATACACAAAATAACGTAGATAAAAATGAAAACATAATTTAATACATATACTCTTCTTTTCATACAGAACACAACAGAACTTGCCCTGTTGCTTATGTGTAATGGTATGAACAAATAAGGTCACAAATTGATATTTTTAATTTTTAAAACACTTGAACACTCTGTTTCAATACGTACTTTTGAACAGTAACAAACGTTTGAATATCTGAATTCTTTTGTGAATCGTTTCTGTGCATAAAAATGATTTCCACTATGTGAATTATTCAATTGAATCAAATTTTTCAAGCATAAAATTATTTTGGCTATTGTTTGTTATTGTCATAATTTTGATTGGGTAATGTTTCTCAGCAAAAAAATTTGAGGTGAAAATGTACATTTCTGTGAAGCCAAATATTTCGCTGTCAAAACATGTTTTTTCTGAAGCTATTTTTTCTAGCCAAACATAATTATTCATGCAAATATATTTTATTACAACTTATTACTATGCATGGACACATGTACAACTGGATGATAAACAAGAATATAGAGAACTTATATATGTAATATAATTTATAAAGAAGAATGAATAAGGTGACTATGGAAACTTCACTTCACTGTTTTTGTTTCATTATAAACCAACATTTGTAAGTGGTTATTATTATAAACCAACATTTGTAAGTGGTTATTGCTTATTTTTCTGTACCTAGAACAGTTTATGAATAGATTATTTTATTTTTGCAAATTTTCAAAGTTTATGTTACCTTGTTGATGTTATCCACAGTGGAGTTTGTTAAAACTTTGTTTGGTTTTTCTTTTAAGATAGGGCCTTAAAAAGAAGTGCAACAACTGATTTGTTTGTAAGGAATTATTCATATTATTCAAGACAGGGGAACTACAGTAATTAGGAATGAGTACGAATTTTTAACATCTACTTCATCAGTAAATCTCGATGGTAAAACATTATATTTTGTTTACTTTCAGTACACTGCGGAACTTCCTGGACAGCTTATGCCATGCATTTCAATAGTTTAATTGTGGTTACAGCCTGCTCTTTTTGTTACATAATTTTGTTTGAAGAATATTTTCATAAATTATAATTGCCTCATTATGCATTAACCTTATATGGTCAATGTACACACAGGATAAATGTGAGCTGTTACTAACTGCTTACAACAGGTGTTGTATGCTTTTGTTATAAGCTTTTGTGGTTAAGAAAAGTACTGTAATTCTTGCCCAAAAGGAACAGTCATTACTCACAAACTTTTCAAATAAGTTTTTACAGTTTTAAACACAAACTAAAAATGAGGCTAGTATTGATATTAATTGCTTATAAAGTTGCAAAATCAATTTGTTTTTTACTACCTCAAATGAATTCTAATTATGTTTCAAAACTAATTAGAAATTCACAAAAACGTAAATATTGATAATTATTTATCTCCATTATATCTCTATTTTAGGTAGGTGGTCTTTATAATATTTGCAGGTTAATTGGTTGAAGGGTTTTTCCAGTTGACTTAGTTACCATGAAAATAGTCAGTTCTTGTAACAAGTTGTGCACGTGTGTTATAAAAATATTCCCAGAAGGCACACACTCTTCATCACATATGTTTTAATAACACACAACATAAAAAGTTCACGGAGTATGCTTTCATAAAAGCATTAGATTATCTTTAATTTGAAATAATCATGACAACATCAAACTGAATGTGCTATCTACTACACCATTTCAGCACAAATGATAACTTTGGCTTATACCAGAACAGCCAGGGTTTGGTTCCCATCCTTGGCCAACCTGCTTAGTGACACTCCCCTCCAATGGTCTTTCAAAATAACATATCAGCTCATTTAGAGCCCTCCACTGACGGTACATTGCCTATGGAAAGTTAGAGCAATGCTTCAAGTATTAATGACCTTAATATATGATTTATAGGATTTACTTTCGAAACTAAAAATATAAACAACACTAATAATATATGTCACAAGAACTAGAAACTTACCTGTGCTTGTGAATTAGTGCACAAAATCCTAATCCATCACGCCAACTTTTTGTGAAGTTTGTAAGATTCACATTGCTATAACTAGAAGAAGAAATTTACCTATATTCAAATTGCAGTTTTTGGAATGTCTGTTAGAAGGGAAGTATTCGAGGGGCACAAAAGTGTATTATTATAACAAGTAATATTAAATAGACTCATCTTTGGTTTATTTGCTAGAGTGCATTGCAGTACGGAAATAGCTTTGACTAAAGGAGAACTAACATCTGAAATGGTTGTATATAGGTTGTACACGTTGCATAGGATGAGCCAAAACACCAAATTTCCAATAATGTATTTTAAAGGAAGTTCCAAAGATTTTTGAACTTTGAGCAAAATACTGATGAAGAAGAAGAACCTTGGAATTTGTTACATCATCCATGCAAGAAGATTTATTTTGAATATGTTTTGTTTTTATGATTATGAGTAAAAAACATACCAATAGAATGTATAGTAGAAGCAAAGTTGATGTGATGAAATACATAAATAAATAAGTTAATTTTAATTAATGGAAGTTTTACTGGATATTAATTCGTGGACTTGAGCCATGTTATCTAGTGGCTCACATTCAGGTGTGTAAAATATAAGGCCTTTTTATCATTTATAATATTGGCACCCACAGTCAATGTTGGCTCTCATTCAACTGATCAGTAGGTGCTAGTTACATCAACCTTTAATGCCACACATCAGTCCCTGCAACTTTGGTTCATCATGGCTTCCATTTTTCTCTGTACTAAAGATTTGTGGTTTAAAATTCATTGTTCCAGCCATTTGATGCTATTTGTGTTAATTTTCATTATGGGGTGTCAGTATACATTACTTGGCATTGATACGTTAGTTCTATTTGTTTGATATATAGCTACAATGTTATGGTTGATATTTATAAAGGTTCAATTATTGTTTTCTCTTCTACTGTTAGCTGGTTGCCTGTTTTGGGGTAACTTGTGTGGATGCATTTAAAAAATAAAATAATAATACTAAAAGAATAGAAAATGATATGCTATATATTACCATTTAATGAGTCATGCATGCTCACCCCATGTTATAGGGTATGGGTATATACATATTTACACATCAGCTATGTATATTCTTTTTAAATAATTATATATGTATATGTGTGATTTTGAGAGAGACACATAACTGTTGAAAATTTATGCCAACATTGTGTTATTTATATATTGTTGTCTGGAGTTTTGTTTAATATATATAAATAAAATAAAAAATAAAATTAGCTACTGTATATGTATTGTAAGTCATAATTTCATATATGTGTATGACACATCTTAACTCATTCTTAACCCGGACTAAGTTCAATAACGATCAAACATGGCCTTTAAAACCTATACTGCTGTCACTCTGCTCATACGACTTTATCTCATCAAATATTATTGTTTTATATAAGAAACCAAGCACAAGCCTTTAATATTAATTTTAATAGTTTAGTTTCTAATAAAATAGGTTCTAATTTTGCCACTAAATGTTTCTTAATTATTAAATCTTGGTTTTAGCTTGGGTTTACTTCACATAAAAAACTTGCATTAAGTAGGTGATTTAAAACGCATTATTTTTTTAACCCTAACAGAAATGTTACCAGGTAGTTTATAATGCCAAAATATTACCATGATCTCAAAGTTGGAAACAAAATTTTTTGATTTCAAATTTGAATTTAACACAGAGTTAAAAACTTAAGTATGCAACTCATGATGATGCAACTTATATTCAGCTAAAGCAAATTGTATAAAATTTGAAGCTCTTCTTAAGTATTTTCTTGTTTTACAAGAAGAGAAACATGCTTTATGTTAGACGAGAATAGATGTTCTTTAAAAATTTTATGATCTACTGTGCGCCATCAAAAAAAGAACTTCTGAGGGTCCATGAAGAAGTTGCTGTAAATTGAATAATGTCTAAAGAAACAACTAATCTAGTCTAGCTTTATGTTTATAGGAAAATTAAAAATGGGGGATAAAAATAATTATCACTGCAAGAAGAGGAGTTACTCTCTATGATGTACCATGTAACCCTATGTCGTGGTATTCTCTCAATTTTCTGTCTTTTAGTAAATGTTGTGAACCCAAAATCTTGTAATGTAATCGTGTAATGCCTTCGTTTTCAAAGGAGAAGTATGAGTAAATGATACTCTTCATCTAATACATCCACAGAGCAGTCTCTGTTAACTATGTAGAAAGAGTGACACACATTAATATATGTTTTTTGTGGAAATAAAGATGCTGAATATGATCAACGCCGAGTTAATTAAACAAATTAAACCCAAGTAGAAACCAAGCTTAATGATTTCTTACTTTTGGGACATACTGCTATTATCAAAACATTACCACCTACTCTATTTTACTTTTAGTTGTTTGTTGGTTTCTTATCGCACTATACTATTTAGCAGATATAAAAAGCTTGAAGCTAATTTAATATCTAAGATACCAAAAGCCTGTATCTAGGTCTGTTTTAATATTATCTTAATGTTACCAACTCGTCTTACATTTCACTACATTTCCACATTCTTGGTAGAATTTTGATTCAAACAACAGTGGAATTATGCAGCAATCCGAGAAAGTACACCAATAGTTTTCCAGTCAGCTAAGTGGAGTTACGAGAAAATGGAGAGTTGTGTGGAAAAAAGGGAGTTACGGAAAACCATGCCCACTTTTTCATATACCACACCCATTTTTCCTAACTCTGCATTTATTTTCAATATTAAAAATTGGGTTACAGAGTTACAGGAACTGGTAACTTTCCACTTATCTTCATCGTTACAGTATGAGAGAGTTGTGAGAAATGGTAACTCCATTTATTTTGGGCGTTAAGAGAACAGAAACGGACCGGAAATAGTTGCTGTGAAAAACTATTGTCATTTTTCTTCTTATGGGTTATTTTACTTCATTTATACAGCTGAAAAGTATCTAAAATTGAGCAAGAAATTAAAAACCAGTTAAGGTTCCAAATGTTTCCACAAATTAAAACTGTGAAATTAAAAATTAAAAAGGGGCAAAAATTAGTTTCCTTATCAATACTTGTCAGGGCTGCATCCAGAGGCTTTTTCATACTGATGTACTGGTATGGGCACCAAAATTCTGACACCCCAAAAAAAGATTTTTCTTCTATAAAAATGCTCTTCAAAGTTATTCAATATCATGTTAAAGTAACTAGACTTTAATCAGCTTTGTTTACAGCCCATAAAGAACTTATCTCGTGGCAAGATACAAAATTGAAAAACTCATTTAAATTATAATAAGGAAAGTACAGAAATATTTATTTAATTCTCCTAATACTCGAAATACTTAGCATGTTTGTTTAACCTGAGAATTCCCTTTCTATAATACTTTCTTTAAAATACTTTCTTTAAAAAAGATCTTCGCAGGAGAGTGAATGTTTGTAGACTAATTGGAGTGGTTGTGAAGCAACCACATGTTCTTCATTAAAAAAAAAGGAGAACAGGAACTGATATTTTCACCTAACTTTCTTAGCTTAGAATGATCTTGGAAATGCATTTTCAGTGATCTAGAACCTTCTAAATCCAAAATTTTCTGCTCTTTGGGCCCAAACATGGTGGGCCCTCATGGAGACACTGAACATTCGTTAACAGGTAAATGGTATGCCAAGAAAACTCTGGATGCTGCCCTGCTTGTACTCTATCTAGTTCTAGTTCTTCTTCATCTGAGCTCTTATGGTCTATATTGTCTAAGTCAGACACTTAATTAGGGGAATATCTTTCACATTACTGGCGTGTGGGTATTTCCAGCACAAACCAAGAAATCAACAAATATTCAACAAATACAAATGTTAGCTAGTATAGCTCATGTCAGCAAGAAAGGAATTTCAATACTCATTGCAATATAGGAGTATTACCAAATTTTGGGATTTATTTCGACAGGTTAAAGGTAAATGTGCAAATTGATAATCTTATTAAAATAAGCAAATTTTTTTCAGACTTTAGCTCTCCTTTAATATCAACAAGGGTTTATAAAAATCAAAATCAATTCTATTGTTGAAGATGATGTAAACAACTTACTCATGTGTTTTGGATTTACACCACAGTAATAGAGCATCTTTTGCAGATCTCTTTTCTGTTGAATCTTCCTCAATCATGATATCTTGGATCTAAAACATACAAAAAATATGGCTAAAGACTAAATTGATATGGTTATGCTATCGACATGCTTTATTAAATTCAAACAAATTACTTTTTTTTTTTGCATTTTAATATAATACAACCCTTTGTAAAGTATATAATTGTTTAAAGTTTTTTCTACATACAGAAAACAAATGTAGAAACAGGCCATTTGCAGCACAATGTAACAGTGTTTCTTTTATTTGATGTATATAGAACAATTGTATTGAAAATATCACATTTGTGATTCTTGGTTAACTTATTATGCTGCTGGTACTAACAATAGATGTTTCAGAGTAAACTTACTTATGAGTATGAACAGAATACTAAAGTACTTTACAAGTAAAGACAAACTTCCTGAAATTCTTGAATTTTAATGAAGCACATTAACTTTTAGTGAATTACTTTTTTTATAAAGACTACTTACAAGATTGCCTTGTGGTATAGCACCAATATCAACTCTAGGCAAAATATCCAATTGGCTATTTTTAATATGAGAATCCTTGAGCTTATCTCTATATCTATCATAGGCATTAACAGTCCCATTGCCACACAGAGATGTAGAATGATCAGTTGTAATGTGTGTATTACTAAATTCATTGCTTTTATATTGCGTATCGCTATCAACCTGTAATACCCTTGATGTTTCATTAACTGTGCTCTCTACAATTTGTGTATTTTCATTGCATATATCTTCATAAGTTGTTTCAGGAATATCCTTTATTATTTCTTTAAGAGACATTTCAGGGACATCTTCAACAAGAATATCAATGACTGCATTGCAAGTTTCATTATCTTCATGAATATTTGTTGTCACTTCCTCAACAGACATCTCAGGGACATCTTCAAAAGGAATATTAACAAGGACTTCACAAGTTTCATTATCTTTGGGAATATTTTTTGTTATTTCTTCAAGAAACATTTCAGGGGCATCTTCAACAGGAATAATGATGACTGCATTGCAGGTTTCATTATCTTCATGAATATTTTTTGTCGCTTCTTCATGAGACATCTCAGAGACATCTTCAACAGGAACATTGACAATGACATCGCAAGTTTCATTATCCTCAGGAATATTCCTTACCATTTCTTCAAAAAACATTTCAGGGACATTTTCAACAGGAATATCGAAGACTGCATTGGAAGTTTCATTACCTTCATGAATATTTGTTGTCACTTCCTCAACAGACATCTCAGGGACATCTTCAAAAGGAATATTAACAAGGACTTCACAAGTTTCATTATCTTTGGGAATATTTTTTGTTATTTCTTCAAGAAACATTTCAGGGGCATCTTCAACAGGAATAATGATGACTGCATTGCAGGTTTCATTATCTTCATGAATATTTTTTGTCGCTTCTTCATGAGACATCTCAGAGACATCTTCAACAGGAACATTGACAATGACATCGCAAGTTTCATTATCCTCAGGAATATTCCTTACCATTTCTTCAAAAAACATTTCAGGGACATTTTCAACAGGAATATCGAAGATTGCATTGGAAGTCTCATTATCATCAGGAATATTCTTTGTCATTTCACGAGGCATCTCAAATACATCTTCCACAGGAACACTGGCATCTTCAAAAGATGTCTCAGAAACATTCTCAATACTAGGGCTGCTAATTTTATAGTAAACATCGGGAATTATATCTGCCATCTCCTCAAAAGTCATCTGAGCAACATCAGTGGGAATATTGCTAACTGTACAGGAACTCAGAGACGTGTCTTCATTAGACACAATAATCATTGGTATAATTTTATCTGCAGTATCACACAAATCTTTTCCTGCATTATTATGAATAGCACCTTGCCGTTCCAAATATTTTTGCTCCAAAACTGGGCCTTTTCTTTGCCCACTCCTTTTCAATTCATAACTGTCTAATGGAAAATTGCTGGTTGAAACTTTCTTTTTTGTTGATTTATTTACACTATGTTCATCTTTGTTATCAGAATAACCATCTGTATAATGGTTTTGAACATTTTTAACCAGGCCTACTCTGCTATTCTTTGGTGGATCAAGACAAAACTCATCTCTCAAAGTTACTGTGTTACTTTTCAATCTGACTTCAGGTAAAGAGGAATACAAAACATTTTCTTGATTAAACACATCAGTTGAGTCACTGTTTGTTTCTTTTGAGAATTCAGATAATTGATTATTTTGGTTAATTAAAACCTCTATTTTTTTTCTATCTTCTTTTGACCACAAATCAAAGCAGCTACTGCTTTTCTTAATGGGGTTGAATGTAACAGACACATATCGTGATCCTGCTGAAGTAGGTATTGAAGATATTGTCTCAGTTAACTCAGAAGGAGGAGAAACATCACCAGTTCTTATACTGCCTGTATATCTGCCAAAGGTTGCAGCCCTGCCACAAGATCCACATTGTTGATTACATGCATCACAAATATATAGTGTTGTTAAATCGGTTGTAGATCGTGATGTAATCTTTTTAGACAGAGTACTATGCAAGTTTGTCATTGAATGGAACCTATGTATTTCTGCTTCCGAAATGTTGACATCTTTCTGTGAGTATTTCAAAAAACTATTTCCTTCTCTGCTGTGTATGTTCTGCAATTTGAACCTCTCTGTAGCAGTCAAATTTTCTACTTTATACCTCTCCTGGTAGTTTTTCAGTAATGCCTTGACATCTCCTTTTGAGTTAGGATAACTAATCCCAGAAACTAAACATGCCATATTTACTTAACAGACACCTACATAAGAAAAAATGCCCAATACATTTTAGTCCAATGTATAATAATCAAGGGTTTGTTTGAAATTTATATATACACTCCAGTAATAAGCACCAGTACAACATAAATTTGTGCAAGAAAACCAGCAAGCCTACTGAATATCAAAGTGTCACAACAGCCAGCTAATAAATTTTAATATTAATTTCTAATGTACCCATTCAATTCATAATTGCCTTTTTTATTTTAGTAACAAAGAAATCATCTTCTTTCAAAAGTAATTGAGAACAATCATAACAAAGTATAAAAACATAATAGAGATTTATTAAGAACAGTCATATACAAAGAACTTAAGTACGCCTCAGGTTAAAATACTTTAAAACATCAAAAAAGAGCTTTTCCATAGTTTTGCCAGATCTGATTAGATTAACTGTAAACTGCATAACAGGCATACATAGATATGCTTAATAATTCATAAATTGTATAATCTAAAAAGATATATTTACTAATTCACAAACTGCATAACAGTCTTACATAAATGTACTTACTAATTCACAAAGCTTAAAGGGGGGAGGGGGGATCGAAGCTTTCAAAATGATCTGAAATGGGGTTGATATTTTTCTTCTAGAAAGGGGGTTACTTTAGAAAGAGGGGGAATTAGTTATCCTAACTCTGTCTGACAATGTCAAAATTGTCAATCAATGAGAACAATATTTTAATATAGAGAGAGTTGTAAAAACTACAGTTTTTAGTAAATTTGTTGGCTCCATGCATTATTATTATTCTTTTTTTGCAAACACTGCATATTTTGTAGCACAAACATTCAATTTTTAAAACAAAATTAAAAAATATATATTTATCCAATACAAAACTAAAGTAGACCTAGCTTTTTTCTGTTAATATGTAACAAAGAAATTTGGGGTTACATATTTTTTTGAAAGGGAGGGGTTGCCACAAGGGGGTTACTTTAGGAAGGGGGGATTGGTACCCTCTACCAACTATGGTTAATGTTAGAATGTTTAGCGTACCTGAAATCGTAGGATAATGGTCCATATTAGACCAAGTGTTATCTTGGGATTGCCATCAGTGATATCATGACTACCAATATTTGTAAGAGGAACCTAAAGAAAGTCACCATAATCAATCAGTAAAAGCACCAAATAACAAAAAGAGAAATTCTGAAGATATTTACTTTTACTTTCTTAACTGAAACAACCACTTACTTACAGGTTGCATATTGTAAGGAGAGAAATTATACAATGGATAGATTTACAGTTTGCTTCTGCTTCAAACAATATAAAGAATATAGACAGAGTAACGCTGTGCAGGCTGTCAAATCCGACGTGAATCTGAACCTGATTCGCGTCTGGATTCGTATCACATGCCACGAAGCGAGTCTAAGTGGATTCGCGCATACTTATGTAAACAGAAAATGTTTTTCGTTAGTGTTCCATCTTTCATTTCTCTTTTATATATTTCCTTGTTATAAAAAAAAAATTCCTTTCAGCTAGAGACGTGTCGTTTAAAAAAAATACAAAGCTGTACCAAAAAACGTGTATGCGGTCGCTGTAAAC
>JANTOQ010250365.1:2716-13448 GCA_027564595.1 Bythotiara depressa | reverse complement strand
GAAAGAAAGAAAGAAAGAAAGAAAGAAAGAAAGAAAGAAAGAAAGAAAGAAAGAAAGAAAGAAAGAAAGAAAGAAAAAAGTAAAGAAAAAGAAAAAATATATATATAATATATACTTTGTGTAGCTCACTAAATTTTGTTTGCACACAGGGAAGTTGGAATTAAAGGAAGTTCACTGGTTATTACTTCTTCTCTTTAATGAATAAGCATAACTCTTGGTTAAATTAATCTTCACCTTGGAAACCTTTAATTTTTATGAGAAACCAGGGTGTGCCTCGCTTGAAATAAGACGTGAAGACGTCTAAAAATGAACGGATATAGTGAGAGAGAAACAAAGAAAGAAGGAAGAGCTAACGGGAGGTACTTTGAGGTCAAAAACAAGGAATTGGAATTAAAATGATTGTGTAAAACTGTATATTAAGATATTTACATAAAATCTGTAGAACAAGGTCATCGACAATTGCATAATAGTAACAATCCTTCGTACCTTCACATAAAACAATAAAAAGTTATTGCATAATTATTTTTTTTGGTTCAAAACATTCAATGTAGCAATCTAAAGAAACACACCAAGTTTCACGTTTCGAGTCTATGCTGTTCCACAGATATATTAAAGTTACAAATCCATTGTTTGGGAGGTATGGTTCCTAATTAATACATACATAATTAATCTTTCATCGCTGCCTTGCTACTTTCCTCCGTTCTTTAATCGTATGTAATAATTAAACATAATATTTCCTCAAAAGAGTGTATGTCATTTATACTCATTAGTGCTCATTAGTGGGAACCACTAGGACACTTGTTTACCTGTAAGTAAATTCCGCTATAGTCAGTGCTGACTCTTATTCAATTGATCCAGCGAGTGATGGTCACAGTTCCTTCTTCGGAAGGCATATAGGTGCTTGTTCTCATAGATTGGCCTTACTTTATATAATGTAGTGTCCTTTAATGTATGTGCTTGTGAAATTAGGTACGTATGACCATGGACGTACGTATGATGAGTAGTCGTGTGACTAGGCTTTACCTCCTCGCTGGCATTTTTAATAATAACCCGATTCTGTGTGGTTTCAAATGGTACAACCGTAGTGGGGATTCATGGGTGCTTTGCCCAGGTGGTACATATAATCGGGTGTTCATGTACAAAGAGTTGGTTAACCTAATCCGAAATATATAAGGATGGTGATACCATATATAATACATTACCAAAGTTTAGGTGTGTGGTGAGTGGTGCTCAAATATATGGGGATTTTAGTTGTCTTTCCTTCGAGTCTGTTACTGTTAATTTGGATTTATTATAGAATATAGATTTTTCACAGCTAAAATAACAATTGGTTTCACGTGAATATTGAGTCCAATGCTTATTTGTTTATTGTGACTATTTATTTACAACAGTGGAACTCTAACAAAGCTGAATTACAACCCAATGGAGTTTGTATTTTCCACTATGAAAAGTTTCAGGATTTTGTATAATAAGCTATCCCATTTTATATCCGTTCCTAATTCCCGTATAGTATTCAACTCCTGGAAAGGTTCCACAAAATAAAATTGTACCAAAATAACAAATTATGGAAATTTGACAGAAAATAGTTTATGGACCTGAAATTGTTTAGTCGACAACTCCCTGAAAAAATAAATAAATATTATAATCATAAAAATAACCAAGAATTTAAATATTTGTATCTTTTTTCAGATCACCTAATAATAACATAGGTCACGTGCAAAACACTTAACCGTTTATAAGCACCTCCTGTTGATATTAAACTTTCCATTAGAAAACTTTATGATGTAATGAGGAAGCTGGGGGTCTTATCAACTTTTATCAAATTTGTTTTACATTATAATTTCAATAATTAACCCCCTGGAAAAAGCAAAATAGCCAAGAAATGACCAATGATTTGATTTCTTTCTGGGGACACTATGCATCACGGAGTTAAAATTAAAACGATTCTTAAGACTAAGTTCATGGATATTTTGCTAGCAAAGTTTTACCTTACTTGTTCAACATGAACGAACAAGGGGGGTGTTGCCTCGCTTGCCTCAGAATTGTAATGTTTGTAGGCTCTGTGACACCTTCCAAAGTTTCATAAAACATCAGGGTCTTATCAACTTTTATCAAATTTGTTTTACATTATAATTTCAATAATTAACCCCCTGGAAAAAGCAAAATAGCCAAGAAATGACCAATGATTTGATTTCTTTCTGGGGACACTATGCATCACGGAGTTAAAATTAAAACGATTCTTAAGACTAAGTTCATGGATATTTTGCTAGCAAAGTTTTACCTTACTTGTTCAACATGAACGAACAAGGGGGGTGTTGCCTCGCTTGCCTCAGAATTGTAATGTTTGTAGGCTCTGTGACACCTTCCAAAGTTTCATAAAACATCACTATCATGTGCGATCAAGTTAGCATTTAATCTAGTTCTCGTTTGTTTTGAGCAGGGACATTTGGGTTGCCCGGAAAGTTATCAAATCATTGGTTACTTCTTTTGCTATTTCGCTTTTTCTAGGAGGTTAATTTTGGAAATAAAATAAATTTGGTTTTCTAGATTTCAAATCGCCATAAAATTATTTCCAGTGCAGATTACTTTGTATATTTTGCATGCTGGCTTATTTTCGATTAGGAATTCAAATCTGCTGTCGATTTTAATGTTGCAGCAGAAAAAAATATTCAAAATGGTAGCCTCTTATACGCGACATGTGTTCAAATTATTATAAATAAATAAATCAACCAACATTTATTAAACCATTCACAAAATTTATGAGACTTTTGTGCCATCTTTCATATTCCTGTCCTATTCGGTATAGCTAGCATTCAAAGAACCGGATTGGGTGGCGGTAACTCAGTAGAATCACTCATGCGAACGTATTTCATGAATAATAAAGACACGTGTTCGTATTTCATTAGCTGTTGTATTTCACGTCTCAAAAGGCTGTAAGATCACAGTTACTTCAGTAACAAAGTACGAATGAGTCAACAGTCAATCTGAAAAATAAAAAAATAAAAAACCACAAGAAATATATTGATGCTGTCTCATTACTTGTAGAACTCGTATTGATGATTTTTGTGCCTTGTCTCGGTATATTCTGTGAGAACTTGGTGTTTGATGATTTCGAATTGATTCTAATTGCTATTCCCCACAAAATAGATGCCCAACTGCAGTTATCTCCAGAAGACTGTTTATTATACTCCTTCTTCTGTGGCACGGTGTAAACAATTTAGAAAACAGTCACTCTTCGTGGATAAAGTAAATTGCAATTATTATCAGTACCCCCTGGATTTATTTAAAATAGTGATTTCAACAACAAAGTATTTTACGATCCCTTCAAAGAAAATCAATTTCTTGTTGTTGTTTTTACCACACTATTATTTTTAAAGATTATTAATCAATTATCTCCATAATATCGTTTCAAGGTTTTTCTAAACTTTTATCTCCACGCAGTTGTTTCTAACTAAACATTATCTTAAACTCATATATATGAGAACCACCCAATAAGTGAAAGTTTTTATTTTAAAAAAGCAACGTTTTATTCTAGGAAAGTTGTGTATTTCTTTCTTTCCTGTACGAAGGAGATCGTTTTCTGTGGGGTATGAACCTATGTACATGTCGGCAACGAAATTAGATGCTTGGTGGGGAGTCTTTTAAATTGGCACGATAACAGATATACAAGAGAATTGTTTGTGAACAAAGTACACTATGACGTGTAAAGAGATGAATACTACTTAATAATAATAACACAACGATACAAAGGGCCGCTTAATTTTGATTGAAGCATTAATATTTTATTCATTTGCTTATTTGTATATATATATATATATAAATTTAAATTATATAAAAGAAAAAGTTAAAAAGGTCAAAGGAACAATATGACGAATATTTGTTACGCAATATAAACTTGCTTATATGTTTTCTCAAACAAAGAATCAAAGATAAACTTCCGTTTTTCTTGATCTGTAAACAATTTTACTTCTGCAATGAATAACAAAATAAATAACATATCATCCATTAAAATTCCAACGGTTGCTTTTACATTTGCAACGAATTACGATCCTCACTCTCCATCGTCAGGTCCCGGTACAGAACTTTAGTTGTGTTTGGGGCCACCATGGTTGACCGACGAAGAAAATTTTTCAATTTAGATGCTCTAAAACAGGTATATAAATTGGCTAATTTCTGATGCTCATTGAAAGGTTTTCCTTACACTGAGAAGTGAGAATTTTGGAGGCTATATGTGCACACACATACACACATTATATATAACCTTCCTCTAACCTTCACACTTTGAAATGATAAAGTGAATATGAAAAGTCTTTTTTCTCTTATCTTTTCAATCTCACATTAAACAGCATAACTTGAGAAGACAAAATATCAACAATAACAACAGTGTTGGCGGGATTGGGACCCTTGAGAACGCGTACCAGTCACCTGAAGAGACCTCGATCCAGATATTTAAACAATCATAACGAGGCCAACAAGCTTCTAATAAATAATCATAAAAGAAGCCTGCAAGCCTCAACATAATCTGAGGCCTACTAGCCTCTACAAAATATGAGTCCTACTAGCCTCTACACATTTCTCAAATAATCTCAGCACAGCTCACATACCAACGTGTGTGGAGCATATTATCTCATATATTATATCTCAACTCGCATGCCTACCTAACGCTGCTTAACTGGTAGTGTACTCCCTACAGATCGCGTTTATTTCAAATTATAACGAGGTACAAGCCAACAAATAAATAAATATGCCAATCATGAAAAATTAAAATACCGAAATGATAAATATATAGAATGAAATATATATAGCCAAATGAAATACAAAAATGTCAAAATGTAAAGAATGCCTTAATACTGACCAAAATGTAAAGAATGCCTTAATACTGACCAAGATGGGAGGGTGGGTGGTAAAGCTTGCCAGTGGAAAAAAGAATGAATCTCTGTGATAGTCCTTTTTATAGGCTGGTATATAAAGATATGCCTCAAAACCACATGGTGCCATTTTGATAAAAACTAAATAACTGACAAGCACCCGAGAGCAGTTAAACAAAATTAACTCAGTCCCTTCATCAATTTTTCACATAACAAAATTTTAATACAACTTTCTACAAAGTTGATGTTGGAATGTAAACAAGTAAACGAGTCGGAACAAATGAAAGTTTTCGCTCTCGTCCGTTGTGCTTAATATTTTGGCATGTAAACAAATGAAAATAACACTTTTAAATAAGTAAATAAACATTACTTTGAAAATTATTGGGAGGTTGGGGCTAAAGCGCCTGATAATAGGGGTGAAATAATTACCTCTCTACAATTAAAGTGTAAAGTTTGTGTTGATTATACACTAAGTGGTTTCCTCTAAAAAATTTAAAACGTCAAAGAAACCAAGCCTGGAAACAAGAGTGCGAATTTAAACGCTCTATGTTTATAATAAAAATATTATTCTATAAAACATAAGTACACCGGGGGTTAAAGAACGATACAAACAAAGTTTTCAGACTCTAAATTTCCCCCCAAACAAGTTTCAAATAAAATATGAAATGGTATTCGTTTATGTCGCATCATTAATGTCACTTTTATGATGCATTGTAAAATTAAAGTTATGTAATCTTAGTACCCCCATTTTACTTGACAGTATTGTACCTCCTAAATACCTTATATTTTACTAATATCATATAACAGCACACGAAATATCATATAACAGCACAAGAAACGAAGAGGAATTGTTTCTATAAGAAAGAAGTGTGACGAGTTGACATTAGGAAAGAACAGCTGACAAGATGAAAGTTCTTTTGCTTCTCTTCGCCATTTTAATCGTTGGTAGAGCTAGAGAAATAAAGAGCGATAACGAAGGAACTGATAAAGGCAAGAATGTAAACAAAAATACTGCAGTAGAAGAGAAATTATTAAAAAAGTTTGATAAAGGAAATGATAAAGACGAAGATGATGAAGAGAAAGAAGAAATAGAAGAGAAATTATTAAAAAAGATTGATAAAGGAAATGATAAAGACGAAGATGATGAAGAGAAAGAAGAAATAAAAGCGAAATTATTTAAAAAGGTTGATAAAGGAAATGATAAAGACGAAGATGATGAAGAAGATGATGATGATAAAGAAGATGACGATAAAGGAAATGATAAAGACGAAGATGATGAAGAGAAAGAAGAATTAGAACAGAAATTATTTCAAAAGGTTGATAAAGGAAATGATAAAGACGATGATGATGAAGAAGATGATGATGATAAAGAAGATGATGATAAAGGAAATGATAAAGACGAAGATGATGAAGAAGATGATGACGATAAAAAAGATGATGATGAAGAAAAAGATATTGGACAGGTGATATCGGCAAGAAAAACATGTTTTTCGCCATGGAATGGGAAAAGTATGTAAAACCTGTTCTCGGGGAGGAGGTTGATTTCTAGCGAGATATTATCTTGTATTACGTCGCAGATAATTGCAATTCACTCTCTAAAACTTTATTCTATTTCTTACCACGCCTGGAACAATAAAATGTTTTGTACGAAAACGCCACCGAAATTAGGCTCATGTGGGGTTTGTGCCAACTGAGACGGTACAAATCTCCCATGATACCACGATGCATTGCGAATTAAACAGTGGACAGTAATATTCTCAGATCCTGTTTACTTAATCATAATAATTCTTCTTTTGTTACATTATTTACTTATTTATTACCCAAGTGTAGAGAAAGTGTAGAGAAAGTGTTTCTACAAGTTACTTACACTTACTTTTTTTACTATTACTTTCGTTTAATTTCTCAGATTACTAACTTAAAAACTTAAAAAAGTGAAATTCGAAATTTAACATAAAATTATAACCAACATTAATAAATATAAAGTTATAAAAAAACATATAATTTATATAATGTTGGGTAATTTTTACTTTAAATTTCGAATTTCCCAGCAGTTTGCAATTGACTGGACATTTCTGATGCTCATTGAAAGGTTTTCCTTACACTGAGAAGTGAGAATTTTGGAGGCTATATGTGCACACACATACACACATTATATATAACCTTCCTCTAACCTTCACACTTTGAAATGATAAAGTGAATATGAAAAGTCTTTTTTCTCTTATCTTTTCAATCTCACATTAAACAGCATAACTTGAGAAGACAAAATATCAACAATAACAACAGTGTTGGCGGGATTGGGACCCTTGAGAACGCGTACCAGTCACCTGAAGAGACCTCGATCCAGATATTTAAACAATCATAACGAGGCCAACAAGCTTCTAATAAATAATCATAAAAGAAGCCTGCAAGCCTCAACATAATCTGAGGCCTACTAGCCTCTACAAAATATGAGTCCTACTAGCCTCTACACATTTCTCAAATAATCTCAGCACAGCTCACATACCAACGTGTGTGGAGCATATTATCTCATATATTATATCTCAACTCGCATGCCTACCTAACGCTGCTTAACTGGTAGTGTACTCCCTACAGATCGCGTTTATTTCAAATTATAACGAGGTACAAGCCAACAAATAAATAAATATGCCAATCATGAAAAATTAAAATACCGAAATGATAAATATATAGAATGAAATATATATAGCCAAATGAAATACAAAAATGTCAAAATGTAAAGAATGCCTTAATACTGACCAAAATGTAAAGAATGCCTTAATACTGACCAAGATGGGAGGGTGGGTGGTAAAGCTTGCCAGTGGAAAAAAGAATGAATCTCTGTGATAGTCCTTTTTATAGGCTGGTATATAAAGATATGCCTCAAAACCACATGGTGCCATTTTGATAAAAACTAAATAACTGACAAGCACCCGAGAGCAGTTAAACAAAATTAACTCAGTCCCTTCATCAATTTTTCACATAACAAAATTTTAATACAACTTTCTACAAAGTTGATGTTGGAATGTAAACAAGTAAACGAGTCG
The DNA here is from genome assembly GCA_027564595.1 of Bythotiara depressa. NCBI lineage: Eukaryota > Metazoa > Cnidaria > Hydrozoa > Anthoathecata > Bythotiaridae > Bythotiara > Bythotiara depressa. Next base: position 5,539 of record JANTOQ010250365.1, on the reverse strand, counting down.
GAACAAATGAAAGTTTTCGCTCTCGTCCGTTGTGCTTAATATTTTGGCATGTAAACAAATGAAAATAACACTTTTAAATAAGTAAATAAACATTACTTTGAAAATTATTGGGAGGTTGGGGCTAAAGCGCCTGATAATAGGGGTGAAATAATTACCTCTCTACAATTAAAGTGTAAAGTTTGTGTTGATTATACACTAAGTGGTTTCCTCTAAAAAATTTAAAACGTCAAAGAAACCAAGCCTGGAAACAAGAGTGCGAATTTAAACGCTCTATGTTTATAATAAAAATATTATTCTATAAAACATAAGTACACCGGGGGTTAAAGAACGATACAAACAAAGTTTTCAGACTCTAAATTTCCCCCCAAACAAGTTTCAAATAAAATATGAAATGGTATTCGTTTATGTCGCATCATTAATGTCACTTTTATGATGCATTGTAAAATTAAAGTTATGTAATCTTAGTACCCCCATTTTACTTGACAGTATTGTACCTCCTAAATACCTTATATTTTACTAATATCATATAACAGCACACGAAATATCATATAACAGCACAAGAAACGAAGAGGAATTGTTTCTATAAGAAAGAAGTGTGACGAGTTGACATTAGGAAAGAACAGCTGACAAGATGAAAGTTCTTTTGCTTCTCTTCGCCATTTTAATCGTTGGTAGAGCTAGAGAAATAAAGAGCGATAACGAAGGAACTGATAAAGGCAAGAATGTAAACAAAAATACTGCAGTAGAAGAGAAATTATTAAAAAAGTTTGATAAAGGAAATGATAAAGACGAAGATGATGAAGAGAAAGAAGAAATAGAAGAGAAATTATTAAAAAAGATTGATAAAGGAAATGATAAAGACGAAGATGATGAAGAGAAAGAAGAAATAAAAGCGAAATTATTTAAAAAGGTTGATAAAGGAAATGATAAAGACGAAGATGATGAAGAAGATGATGATGATAAAGAAGATGACGATAAAGGAAATGATAAAGACGAAGATGATGAAGAGAAAGAAGAATTAGAACAGAAATTATTTCAAAAGGTTGATAAAGGAAATGATAAAGACGATGATGATGAAGAAGATGATGATGATAAAGAAGATGATGATAAAGGAAATGATAAAGACGAAGATGATGAAGAAGATGATGACGATAAAAAAGATGATGATGAAGAAAAAGATATTGGACAGGTGATATCGGCAAGAAAAACATGTTTTTCGCCATGGAATGGGAAAAGTATGTAAAACCTGTTCTCGGGGAGGAGGTTGATTTCTAGCGAGATATTATCTTGTATTACGTCGCAGATAATTGCAATTCACTCTCTAAAACTTTATTCTATTTCTTACCACGCCTGGAACAATAAAATGTTTTGTACGAAAACGCCACCGAAATTAGGCTCATGTGGGGTTTGTGCCAACTGAGACGGTACAAATCTCCCATGATACCACGATGCATTGCGAATTAAACAGTGGACAGTAATATTCTCAGATCCTGTTTACTTAATCATAATAATTCTTCTTTTGTTACATTATTTACTTATTTATTACCCAAGTGTAGAGAAAGTGTAGAGAAAGTGTTTCTACAAGTTACTTACACTTACTTTTTTTACTATTACTTTCGTTTAATTTCTCAGATTACTAACTTAAAAACTTAAAAAAGTGAAATTCGAAATTTAACATAAAATTATAACCAACATTAATAAATATAAAGTTATAAAAAAACATATAATTTATATAATGTTGGGTAATTTTTACTTTAAATTTCGAATTTCCCAGCAGTTTGCAATTGACTGGACATAGAAATGTAGATCTCATCAAAACTTATCTCCATTCTTATTTTATGGACACTTGAATGAGGTCAAAACATCAACATTAATTCCAAATATTTTCTTCTTGACGGATATGGAGGCTATTGACTAAAAACTAGCCAATCAAATATATTTTTTATTTTGTATATGTTTTGCTGACACTACGAATTATTTTAACATATTTAAACCAATCATTCATCATTTACAGTCTTTGTTTAGATTTTTGCAGTTTTTGTCCACATTCGTACGAAGTCGCCTTTCCTTCAGGTATCCACATCCACTAGAACAATTAAGAGTGTAGAAATAAATGGAACGCAGAACTTTTAATGACTAAGGTAAATTAAGTAAAATGCACAACTATTTTTAGAATACAAAACAACTGGGTCCATTCAAAGACTTGCCCTCGACCCATGCAACAAGAAGACTAAAGATGGGAATTGCATGCTAGAAAGAGAAAAGACATTAACTATGCAGACACGTTTTACTCCCAGCAAAGATGTGACTAAATTAAAAATACAAGTGCAAGGCTTTTTGGGGTTCTTTTGGATTCCGTTCCCGCTACCCAATGATGATGCGTGCGAAGCTGGCCTAAAATGTCCTTTAAAAAGTGGAAAAGAATATTCATTCAGGTTCTCATTACCAATTAGTAAATTCCATCCACCGGTAAGTATATTTTTTATTAGTTGCTTATTTGCTTGTTTGTTTATTTATATATCTGGCTTCAATACACCAATCGCGCTCTAGAGGCTACCATTTTGAATTTTTTTTTCTGTTTCTGCAACATTAAAACCAACAGCAGATTTGAATTCCTCATCAGTAAAATAAGCCTACATGCAAAGTATCAAATGCATGTCTGCATTGGAAATAACTTTATGGCATTTTCAAATCTGTAAAAATAAGGAGACTTTTACCATGATAAGTATTGGAGTAAAGGTAAAGATTACCATGATAAGTATTGGAGTAAAGGTAAAGATTACCATGATAAGTATTGGAGTAAAGGTAAAGATTACCATGATA
>JANTOQ010250254.1:0-13450 GCA_027564595.1 Bythotiara depressa | reverse complement strand
AAAATGCTGATTTTAGTGAATTTTGCTGACGTCAGCAAAAGGTCACGTGACTTATGGCTACCATTTTTAGCTAAAATCAATTATTTTAATTAAACCTACCTTCGTACCAAGTTTTACGGTCATAGTACTAATAGAACCTGAGAAAATTAGGGGGTACAAAAACCCCATGTGAAATAGGGTTAAATGATACACTAAACTGAGAGGATGATAAATTTCTGACGGATAGAGAAGCCACGAGGTGTTGCTGCAAGGATACATACTAAGAATCAACACATCAAAGAAAAGTATACTGTACTGTACTGTACTGTATTATCTATATTTCAGGTGGAATTGCATGTTTGATCAGCATTTTCAAGCCTGACGATACCGCTCTCGCGAGCAATCCTAATGATCCTGGTATTGCTAGTGTTAATTATCTGCATCAAGATTTTACGTTACTTCCGGAGGTTGTTGGACAGATGGTTAGAGATCACAAATACACGGACTGGACATTTGAAGCTAACCAAGCTGTAATGAAAAGGTCTGACGATATCACGCCAAATGACACTCCTTTACAATTTACATGGGATGGTGTAGGTTCAGCGTCCTCTGTTCAATATACCGAATGTAAGGCGTGGAGGAGATGCGATTATCAGGAAGGTAATTGCCGGTTCCAAGAATCGGGACCATGTATCGGTGTTGGAATGAGAACTGGCGAAGGTTTAGTACACAAAAGAGATTTCTACGGATTCATTAATAGCGGTACCTACGTTGGAACAACAATATTTGTTCGAACGGATAAATTAATACATGGTGACGTAATACGTGGTTTGACCATCAACACAAAACCTGCAACATTTTCACAGGCTACAACCAAGGGAGATGATACTGTCGTACTTTATGACATGGTTCTGCTTCACCCTGGTGCACAGGTACGTTATAATATTTACTTAATCACAGGTTAAAATATATTACCTTATGTTAGTAGCTCATAATTTCTAATTATTTGCAAGTCACAAAATAAAATAACGATAATATGAATGCAGTGATATAGTTAATAAATATAATTAATATGCATTAAGTTATAAAATGCAGCTCATATAATAGGGATATTTGATCACAAAATGCTAAATTCTGTACAACTTTTGCCTATTCGAACGAGACAATTAAAATTGTTGACAATTTCTAATAGTTGTCGCACGATTTTTGCCGTATACGTTTTGTAAAGTACATTTCCACCTAATTTATACGCAGTGTTCCAGGGGATCTAGGATTTTTGAAACTTTACTCATGAAAAAGAAACCCTCGAAGGTGCTTCTTATAGCAGGTTGAGATCCGGGGGCACTGTAAGTTAGTTGTTGAAATTGTTAAAATCATTCAGTTATAAACACCTATTTAAAATACTGTTATACATTAACCTTAAATATATTAAACATTTATTGCCAATTTCTTTCTTTCTTCTGCTGACGCGTACAATATAACGCAGGAAAAATAAAGATTATTTCTGCTGTGACGAGAAATGAGAATCTAGTTATCTGAACACCAGAACACGCACACAAACTAACAATACTCCCACATTAATTTTAATTAATCTAAAGTTATCACAACCATGAGCCACATTCAAGAATTTAAACGCTTAGTAAAAAAACAATTCGACACCGATTAGAAATAGAGCACACTAGATAAAGCAAAACCTTACATAAACGTTTCCGCTTTGCTAGACATAAATAAGGGCCAGGAGTCTCTTCTTCTTATTCGCAGTCTTTATGTTGCCTCTAACCGTGGTAGATTAATTGACTTACGTACACATGCCATGTGGTTAAAAACAACTAGAAATGATCATATGTTTATTGTTATAAATCACCAAACGGGTCCAAAGAGTGTGACCGAAGCAACATTCCTGTGGTTCTGATGGTGCCTTCTCACAAGATTATTTGTAGAATTATGTAGAAGAACAGTCCAGGGGCGGATCCATGGTACGTCAAACACGTCACGCGACGAAGGTTAATTTATTTCGTATCTCTGTCGCCTTTATTATATATGTATATTTTTTATGTTACACCATACGATTAAAAAATAACATTAAATCCTCTTTAAACACGTCGCTTTTCCGAGAACAATATAGCCGATTAAAATTACCAAATTTGCAGCGAGAATTATTCTTTCCTTTTTTTACTAGTCTTAATTGATTAATTTACTTTTTACAGGATTTATCAAATCAGTCAGTTTTGACGTGCTAGAGCTTTGAATACTGCATTTTAATTGGCGTAAAAATCGCAATCCAGCGATTTGATTGGCTTGCTGTTTTTGACGGATCTGTCAAGGTTTTTTAAAGACGCAATAAAAAAGTTTATTCTCGTCGTCCCATTCAGAGGAAATTTGTGTATGTAAACAAATAGTTTTACGCATGAATTGGCAAGCTGTTTTATGATGTTTCCAAACGCATTTAGACAGTTCTGAATAAATATATTTGTTTTCGTACTTGAGTTTGTAGAATCAGTCTTTAAAGGTACTATCAATTATTTATATGTAGTCTTTCCGTGCCGTTGTTTCGATTTTTCATGGATATACCTACCAAGTTCCTTCGATAAATTTACCTCCTAATGGGCATGTTTCCTTGCAACGACAGTTGCATGATACTGTTAGATGTCACCTTTCCATGTGACAGGATACTTTTTTTACGTTAGTTGATTATATTGACGAAATTTGGAAGACAGCTGTAACCTAATTTAACATTGTTTCTGTTGAATATTTCTTTAGTTTATTTGTTTTTGAAGTGCTTGTCTAAGAGAATTCAATCCAATGTTGGGTTTCCACAACCTTTCAGCAAGATATTATAGGATAAATAAACCACATACAGTTCACAGCATCTACGTCCCGTTACAACTACACATTGTAACATTAAATCCGTTTTCTTTATCCAAGTATTCTTCATTGCTGAAAAGTAGAGACTTACGAGAGTGTATAGTGTCAATTGAGCACTTTATTTATCTTTGGATAAATTTAGTCCTAAGCACGAATCAGTACCAGTTAATTTTCCAATAAAGAATATACCAGTTTCACCGAATAGACCAATCAAAAAGCAACTGGGTGAAAAGTGGAATTGGTTGTGAAGAGAATCAATATGGAAAGCACATTTGTACGACATGGATAACAATGATCAATCAACCTCCAGTATGGTTTTAAAAGTAGAAAGTTTCCTGCACAATACACAGTTTAGATTTAGATAAGTTCGAAGAAGAATTGAAGAATTAATAAAGAAAGTGTCTTTCAGAAATAGTCGTAACGACTTCCAAGAGCAGTTATGTAACGATATGTAAAATCAATCCAGAAATCTATTCAGAAATCACAAATTATAATAATATACTAACATTATAAAAATAAAGATTTACGAAAAATATGGACTAGTGCGTACACACTACAGTCTACACAATGCGATATGTGATCAACGCAAGGCACAAATTTGTTATCGACCGGGATCACTGCTAATATAACAGCATAAATAATGACAATAAAGACAATTAATAATAAAAACAACAAACAAACGCTGCAAGGGCTTGCGCTCGTAGAGAATCATAGACACCTATGAGAAGCTATTAACAGAAAATATCACACCAGATGCCCATTAGGAGGTAGAGATCTGGGAAAGAACTTGATATATCGATGCAAAGTCGTAACAACAATGAACAATACGGAATAACTGAGAACACCTTCAATACACGTATTGAGCTTTAGAGGCTACCCTTTTGAATAATGTTTCTGTTTTTGCCACATTTAAACCGACAACGGATTTGAAGTCCTCATCGAAAAATTAACCAGCATGCAAAGTTTCAAAAGCATAATTGCATTGGAAGTAATTTAATGGCGTTTTGAAATCTAGAAATATAATTATGAAATATATTAAATCGGAAGAGAAAAGAACTACGAAATAGTAACAGTAATTAATTATTTTGACTGAGATTATCAAAAGATAACTGTAATGTAGTTTCGGAAGTGCAAAAGGAAATGTTCAACCGATTCGCTAATACCGATAGAACAATTAACAAATGGATCAATTGTGGAATTGAAATTTTGAAGAAATTTGCGCTCCCGCAGATGGCTGAGGCCAACTCTTGATGGTGTTAATAATTTTACACCACAATAATTATGAATGAGTTTTATATATAGTAGAAGCAATCTGCCGGTTAAAACGTAAAACGTGATGTTTAAAAGCTGGCAAAGAAGGTGAATTTTAAACGTTGTAGTTAAGGGTATTCCAATTATTGATACAGTGGGGGAAAAAGAAGATTGAAACCTCCCCGTTCTTGTAGTAGGAGTATCAAAGGCTCTAGTTGATCTGAGATTGTATGTACTTAGATTTTCAATAGGAACCATTTCCCTATGATATGGTGCAGATTGATTGTTTATAATTGTATAGAAAAAACATAGGCGCCTACAAAAACGTCTGTCTGATAAAGGTTCTAAGCCTAATTCCTCATAAAGCTTTTCTCTCGAGGTTTCATGTATTGCACGCGTTACTGCTAGTGATGCATTGTACTGGACGGATCCAATCCTATATGAAAAACTTTCGTTGTCATGACCATCATAAATAATATCGCCATAATCCAAGTGAGGTCTCACAAAATCTTTATAAACATTAACCAAAGTATGCCTAGGTAAGTATTGGTATAAACGAGAAATCGATCCTATACCTCTTTTAGATGATGATTGAAAGAAGGTTGTTTGTCTAACATCATACCAAGATGCTTGTGGGCATCGTTAGAACATATATTACTTGCGTTAGATGTTAATGTATTTGAGACTTTAGTGGAAAAAGTAATTGAATACAATATTGCAGCAAATTCATGTTATGATTTATGAAAGAATAAATTCGCATTTAGAGAGTGAACGATTAAACAAAAACACAAAAACAAAACCCCAGATTATAATAAAGCTTGACCAGAAATCAATAACGAGGCTCAAGCAGATCTTTATCATATTTTAACAAATATAAATATGAAACAAACACATCTGACATCTAAAAGCCATTCAGAGCTCACTTAAAATGGCCTCTAGATCATCTTGGGAGGTAAGGTGTTTGTCTTTTCCTTCTGTTGGACGTAATTATTGTGACAATTTATATCTACATACACAAATTCGACTTTTACATTACCTTCTACCAAACTCTGGGCGTATTTTAATAAATTGTACCTGGCTTTTGTCAGATCTAACTTTATGCGTACATCTTTCGCAGTCTTTCTTCCATGATAAACTATCGTTCTATGTCTGAACGTTGTAAACCTAACAATGACACTTTTCGTTTCTTTCTTAGATTTTCGATTAGTTATGTTTTATTCAATTCGATGTGTTCTATCCAGGAAAACATCAGGACCATCTACACCAGCTTCACTAATTGACTCACGAGCCTTTTCTAACACATCCGACGCTGACTCATTCTTAGCTATAGGAATATCATCAATGCGTAAGCATAGTCGTCTCCTATACTGTTCATTCTCCTCAACTGTTGCAAGTAGTTTATCATTGGACTGCTTCAATGTCTTCACATGACTCTGCAACATAGTAACGCTCTAGTACTTTAATTCGATATTCGTGTTTTATTAACAAGGACTTGGTTTGCTTTCTCATTTCATTTTATAGTTCTAAAAATTCGCCTTTCATTTTGGTACATTTTTCGTCAAAAAACGTTAAAATCTCAACATGTGAATTAGTTGGAACCAGCAGCAGCCTGCGCTCTTGTTCCTGGCATTTCGGCAGACATAAATAGTAAATAAGAAACTCATGCAACTAAAAAACTAATTAATTTCAATCAACGTTCATATTAACTATTAGATCACAACAATTATAACATAATTTATACCAGCAGGCACACGACTATTCGTTGATTACTACATTACCACTTGTAACAGCGGCCAAGTTCCGAGACCGTCCACCATCTTGAAAACCGAGGTTAGATTAAGGACTTAAATACGGGCTAGGAGTCGCTCCCATCCTTTAATTGCAAGAGGAGTCTTCATGTTGCCTCCAACTGCGGTCGACTAATTTACTTACTTACACAAGCCTGACGGGGTAGAACTAAGATTCTTTCCTTCGTATTAGGAATCTTTAGTCCAACGTCCGCTCAGATTCATCAGCCTCACCCCCAATTTTAATTTCATATTATGTATTATATATTATTTTATTTTATTTCTCAACTCCTCAGGTAAATATCAATCTAAATGGAGGAAATGACTCAGTTATAGTTCGTGGGCTTTTTGGTGCTTTTAACGAGCAGAGAAAAGGAAATCAAGTAGTGGATATTAAGTTCAGGGACGATCAAGATACAGCGTCTGCAGATATAGGTGCAATGTTACATTTTGGTGGCTTGCCGCTAAGGTATTCTTTATTTCAGTACACACTATATAAAACAGGTAATATTTCATGTCTTTGCGATACTACACATAATGAAAAAAAGCAGGAATGATTTAAACAAAAATTCAGTAGACTAGTGGTGATAACCCTACGTGCATCGTGGACGATCAGACCTTGAAGAAGGAAGAGGAATACCTCTTGTTTTTACGAAGAACCATAATGTTTTTCCAACTTTTATTTTTACCATCTTTAAAGTAATTGGACATTTCCTTGCTATTTTGCTTTTTCCAAGGAGTTAATTATTGAAAATATAATGTACAGTAAATTTGGTAAAAGCTTATTCTTGATTCCTCATAAATTTATAAAGGCTTCCAATAGCGAATATTGAAGGATTAAAATACACTGGGTTGGCATTCATACCTAGATGTTAATGAATATGAGAGTTTTATTATGGAAGCAATTGAAATAAATATTTTGTAGTAGTCCTGAAAATTAGCGAAACAAAAGTTGTTCCCAATTTTCATTCCCTAAGTGGGCCATTTTGTACAAAATGTAGATCATGATTAGTCTGGACCACAACTATTATTCTTTTCCTTTCCGTCGTCTAATGGCAAATTGCACACTAATTTGCACACTCCAGAATACCACAGTTTGGAAAGGTTGAAGAAAATATGGAACAATTTATATGCCTATGATATACATTTGACACTGCTCGGTTGGATTTGTATTACTACATACAATACAAGATATTAGAATGTGTTCACAAGGACTAAACATGCACTTAGGAAGCTCGGATCATAGGTGCTTTAGTTTATTTCCTCTCTTGCCTAAGAATGCGTATAGTGGAATTTGTCGCCACAAATCACTCCTGTCAGGAAAAAGTATTTTTGTCATACAACTCACGGACGTTATGGCACTACTACAATCTTGAATAAAAACATATGGAAAAGGTAAAAGTGTAACCAAAAAGAGTTTACCAATAGTGATATTTGAGTGAATACAGATATAAAGAAAACTTATGAATCAAAACTTTTCAATTTTATTTTTAGCTTAGTAATGGCTTGTTACTAAAGTAACGTGGTTGTACACCAGGGTGGTGTAGCTTTCTAATTGGTCCATTTCTTCCCTTTGTGACATCATAAAACAATGGAAAACGTTTACATATGCATAACTTGTCTTTAGAAAACATTGGTATTTGCGTTCCTACCAAGTTTCCACTTAACAACTATTACAGCCGTTCTTGATTTTTTTCCCATTTGAAGAAAAGTGGAAAAACGTAAATATAGTCTAAAAACGTTCCCTGAGAACTTCCTAAATTTATGTCCAGGATTGCAGGATTCCTGTCAGCAACTTACCTCTGATTTTGATGTAAAATGTTTGTATCTATCAAGATTTGAAACATTATACGTATCTGTGTATGGGAGAGGAATCTTACGGGAAATGCTCTAATCACGAAAAGGGCAGTGCAAAAGTCTCAGTCTCGGTTGTGGAGTGTTATGGTCTGCATAAGTATCTTATCTTATATTATATTCTAAGAATCATATGTAATTCTTCAGTTTCAGATCAAGGATTGCTGGAATTAAATACATTGCAAAATCAAGTAGTCATAATGGTCGTGGTGTTATATGCTACAGATGGAAGAAAGGTCAACGAATAGATTCCTCATTTTGTCCTGGTCGCATAAGCCCTGTTGTGATGTATGGCTCCTCTCCTTTTAATGATCATGTGCATTTGAACTCGGAACACGATATGAAGGTAATTAACAAGAAAGGTCAAAATACGTATTGGGTCTACACTCTTCCTGGAAGTGTTCGAATATATCAAATTATTGATTTATCCGATGCAACGTCAACAATCAAAATAAAATCTGATTTTGACGTAAAAATTGTGTATTTGTCAAAATTCGAAACATTTGAAGTATATAAGTCTGATGATTCATCGCTTTCAGTAAAAATCATATATAGGGGATCAAAGCATTCACCTAATGTCGCCAAAGAAATCGGATCATCTAATACCCCTCTCCCTTTTAACAATATTCCAAGATCAAGGTCAGACATTAACGAACAACCAGCAGAAAGTACAACAGCCGGGACGTATCATTTTGAATCAAAGAAGCATGTCACAATTACTGAAGGTGATGGAGAAGATATATGTCTTTGCAAGATTGTGGGTGTTTTTGCCTCGTATTGCAAAATGGATCTCGTAGCAGATAAATTCAACACGGTAATTCTTACCTCAAACCTGGTTACGCAAGCCAAACAAAATCATTATTCAATCATGGCATCCTATGACAAAGTTACAACTAATGACCATGGTTGGACACTTATAATACGAAAGGATGACGATCCCAAAGAAGTACTCTCTCCACGAATTGATCTACAGTTGAAAGGAATCGATCTAATTACTGATGAACGAAAGAACGTGATATTTGACCTAACCGATGGTAACGCCATGACAGGGCAGGTGGATTTGGTGAAAAGGAGTGAAGGAATTAACAAGTATATATTTGATGGGGACCTCACTGGAACGATAGAAGACGATTACATTGTGCTCTCTCCGCCGTCGTCAGTTGCTTCTAATAATGAATATAATATGAATCTTGGAGGAGGAATCAATACCGTTGTCATGGATGTAGCAAAGTTGGAACGCATAGAATCTGAATCAGCTCTCGATGGCATTTGGTACAAGACCGTTGAGGAGGCCGATAATGTAAAGATGATTGTATTGAAGTACAAAAAAGGATCGAGGGAAGTGCTAGTGAACATTCGCAATGCAGATAAATTCGTATGTCAATTTCCGTCAGGTACGTTTCACTTTCAGATGCGTCGCTTTTTGTATGTTGGGAATTGCACTCCAAATTTCCCTATCCCTGTAAATCAACAACATAGTCACCTAAAAAAAATGACTATTATATCCAATTGGTAAATCACCAATTTTTCGCGAAATGACTATTATAGTCATTTTAGAATTAATCATTACAACAATCAAAAGTTATATATTAAGTTATCGCTTACTTTGTGCGTGTGGCGCACTAAAAATGACTTATTAAATTTTACATTTTTTTAAATGTAACTTTTAAAATTTAACTAAGTCATAAGCACAAAGTAAGCGATACCTTTATATATAACTCACTATTTAGGGGTTGGTGGTCGGTGTTTGGGTTAAGGTCAGGGTTAGGGCATATTTCCGTAAAAAAAAACAACCCTGACCTAATTTAATATTTTTATAATTCACAAAAATATGACTATTGCAGTCATAATTCATGACTTAAAAAAACGACTATGACAGTCATTTCGGGAAAATTAAAATGACTATAATAGTCATTTGTGGCGATTTACCAATTGGATATAATAGGTCAGTTTTTTTAGGTGACTATGTTGAAATCAAACGTTTTGTTAGATACCATTGTGTAGAATATCATTAACCAGTCTAGAGAATCTAAATACAGAATTGGATTCTAGTAAACCTGATGTTTCGTGATCAAATCGGACGTTGACCTCTCCCAAAAAGATCTGCAGGTCATGTTTATGAGCTCTTGGTTACCACAAAACCAAGAAAGAGTATGCAAATGCGCGCATGTACTAAACTGATATAATGTGTCTTTGTAAACTGACCGAGAGCTTAAAGCTAAGAATATAACTTACAAACACCCATCTGCTAAATTGCAAATGTTTGTGACATTACTTTCATTATTATTATTGTTACTATAGCAACGGTATATATGTATATATATATACGTTTAATAGTAACCGAAATACTTACTTATTTACAGGTATTCAAAGAGATGCATCAAAACTGACTCAAAAAGTACCCTCATCCACATTAACACTTTTAAGGCCTGAATGTCTGAGGGCAAGAAGAGAAGAAGAACGATTTAACCCTTATCGACTTGAAGCACGAGCTCTAAGCCGACAACGCTGTGGTAATGCATGTCGAGATAATTAACTGCAAATACAGTAACTGATCTATTGGTTTTGCCGCTACAATCTATTTCCATATATAGATGGCCGCTGACAAAAAACCGACACCTTACATATTTATACTATGAACAATTTTATTTTGCTTCTATGTAAACGAAGTATTATTGTTATAATTTGTCAAAGAAAAATTATATTACATATTAGCACTATAACATATTTTTATGTCGTATTGGAACAAATATCCACCTGATAGATAAGATTTGGTTAACAGAAAAGCAGTAGGACTTGTCTTGGTGTTGTAACAACTACAAAAGTACAAATGACCTGTTCGTTTACGAATTTTCAAATTCAAAATAGACGATTGGATGTCACTGTTCCTTCTCCTTTCCTTAAAAACATAAAATCCACCGTTACGAAGTCACTATACGACTACATTACCTCTAAAGACCTCAGTTGTCTCAGTGTTATTGATCGATGACCTCTAATGTATCTATCATGCCATGTAAGTTTCAGTCAAAAACAAATTTCTCATTTTTGTGACGTCGCGTGTTTCATTCTATTTTACACACTTACAGAAGGCCTGGAAACTTGGTAAGATAAGACATTAAGGTATTTTCATCGAAATGTAATTACCGGTCACGCCCACGCCGACATTCACTCTCCTTCACATAGGTTGCTCAGAAATGTGTCTTACAGTTACCGTGAAGCCTGGATACTTGGAGACATTAAGAGACATGAAACATTGTCATCAAATTATAATTATATGTCACGCCCTTTGGTAACATCATGTCTTTAAATCTCCTTCATAGATATATTTTTTAAAGAAATGTACAGTGAAGCCTGTAAACTTTTAAAATAAGACGTTACGTCAATGTCATCCAAATGATCAAATAAGCTCTTTGGAGACATGTTGATTCTCTTCCACAAATACTTTTTTCCGAATTGCAATTAATTTTGGAAAGTTGGTCAGATAACAGAACGAGGTATTGTCATCGAAATGTAATTAGCGGCCAGACCTTTCTGTGATATTATATTCACTCTCCTCCACAGAGGTTTTTTCAGAAATGCACATTATGTTTACTGTGAGATGCTTGGTCAGATAATATATTAACGCATTTTCGTCAAAATATAATTATTGGTCACACACTTTGGTGACTTTAACACTCCTCCACAGAGATTCTTTTCAGAAAAGTACATAACAGTTACGGTGGAGTTTTGGTAACCATACAGTGGATCTAACAAATTGAAACCAGCTAAGATATCATAAGCAATCGTTGTTGTAGACCTCTGTGAATTGTAAATATCGTCGTTTTGGACCTTAGGGAATTATAAATATACTAAAAATATGTCGTTCTTAGATAGATCGCCACAAGTGAAGTGCAATTTTATGGAATAAGTATAACTCAATATTTAGGGGTGGTTCTCGCTCTCGCATGATTGGGGATGTGGAAGGTTCAACACCCTCATATTTAGGTGGTTTCAAATAGTTAGATCCACATCCTCGATGTAAGGTAAGATATTACGGTATTGTGAAAGTACGTATCGACCACTCCCTTTAGTGACATAATTATGTTTTCTATCCTCAATAGAGGCTTTTTCGGAATTGCATTTGCAACGGAAACAATTATTTTCAATAATAAACAACATGGTCGCATTACCTATAAGTTTATACGAACACTTACAAAATTTAGGCTTAAAAGCTCAAGCAGTTTTGGAATTATTAACAACAGTTCACTAGGGGGCGGAATCCGTGCCCAGTACTAATGGGGTTAATACTCTAATACCCGAATGTACATCATGTCCATTAATAAATGTCTCATTCAAAGACATTTTTTTGTATTCTAGAAAAATATAAATTAAACCAATTACAAACAATAAAAATAAAACAACAGGACACAGGACAACACGAAAACACCAAATAAGGTAAAGGCCGCTGCAAGGCACAGGAGTACTATCGCCAGGAGCCGTTGTCTGTGATTAAAATAAAACATGGAAATAATAGTACTTACACTTATGTCAGGGTCTAGGTGTGGGTGGTTTTTATATTAACAGCTCGTTAAAACGTTCAGATAAATTTATTACATTGAGGCGGAGTCTAATCAGCAATTTAAGACTCAGGAGGCTCTATCTTTATTATTTTCCATTTTATTTCTTGAAGTCAACCCACTGGAGAAAGCAAAATAACAAAGGAACGACTATTGATAGAGGACAATAGGCTAGTGCGCTTATTGTTCTAGTTAGATATATAAACATAGATTACACGCATTTTTTGCCCATAAATCATTATGTTTTACCTCATCTGCTATGTTAAAGGTATCATACTGGAATCGTTATGATAATATACATGTCATAAGTGTCAAAACTACTAAAATATGCGAAAGCGTCCAAATAATTCTAAATTCAGAATGACGAATTTAAACATCCACTTATATTTGATAGACATCTATTCCTTTTGGAATTGTGCATTTCTGCACCTTAGGCACCCCAAGTCTATGTTTCTTGCACTTCCATTTTCGTAATCCTACTTTTCAGATGTATAAGGTGCATTAAAATCAACCAAGTAAATAAATTAATACTAAGCTATGGAGCTTAAACACAACAAGCAATCCAAGCAGCAAAGTGAAAACAAACAAGTTCTTTTAGATGAAGAGTTGGAAAGGTTAACATTTTTGTGACAATTTCGTTCATGAGTAAAATATAAACCTCTTTGTTCTTTAAAGGAAGAATCCTTCATGTTTTCGTGGTTTCTGGCTTCTTTCACGAAAATAAATTCCCACAATACCTTTTTTTAACATCTTTATATATATTTTTTCATATCGCAACTTTTGACAATTACCAAACGCTTTATGATACACTAGACAATTTTGTTAATGACTACCATTATTTATAATGTTTTAAGTAATACGCAAATTTAAAAGAATAATTTGTTTTTGAATTGTTACCACCTACCGGACGACCATGTGGTAACGTTCTTCCCTTAGCTGACCTTTTATATTTGCGTAAGTTAAGTTACTGCCCATTCGTTCCTGAATGTGCCCTATGCAGTCTTTACTATATAGCTGTCCCCATTCTGATTTTCCATTGCCTGACGCACATTCCAAAAATATGACGAGCCGCCATCCACTACGTATTATTATTATTATTATTATTATTATTATTATTATTATTATTATTATTATTATTATTATTATTATTATTATTAT
>JANTOQ010249587.1:0-13460 GCA_027564595.1 Bythotiara depressa | reverse complement strand
GTAAATAAGAAAATATATCTTAAGTTATCCAAGTAATCACAACGAAATACCTAACAAAGAGGTAAGTACAGTCTCTGTCAAGGGTAGAATCTTCCACAGAGCGCTATAATGAATCAGTGAATAGATTAAGTAACTCAGACCCAGCATATATGTTAGACCTTACAAACATGGCAGACCCTGCAACACAAGCCGACCCTGAAATACAAGCAGGACCCTGCAAACAAACAAAAAATAATTCCTGATAAAATGATAGAACTGGGACAAAAATTACAAAATCAACACAACAGCATCAGAAATACTTGAAATTCATTTGGAACGATAAATTATATCAGTCTTTTGAGTCCTTCCAAATAGACCCTCGCCCATCCCCCGCTGGTTTATAATGTTGCTCAAACACCTCATCATACATTGATAATTAGACCACCTCTAGCTCAACTCCGGGAGCAACTTCACAACTTCACATAATTTCTGCATGCAATGATGATATATACCTTCAAGATGATTCAGAAAATGACTGCATTCACAATATATTGGATACCATGCTATCATCACAAAGATTATGATTTACAATACACCCTGATAAGTTTAGTTACTCACATCAACCTTACTTGAAACTCTAGGCTTCATAATCGACTCAATAAAAATGGAAGTCAACCTATCTGGAAAGAGAAGGTTCTGAAGCATAATGTAAAAAAAATGCTATAAAAATTAGTAAGCTTGCCTATATAATAAGGAAATTAGTACTATAGGGAGCTAAAAGCCAGCAAAACTAACGGTTTAATAAACACGGCCTCTTAGAGCAAAAGAAGATATGAACTGGTGGATCACAAACATTCCATCCGTGTATAACAAAATTATACAAGATCCACCTACAATGACCCCTTATAGTGACGCTTCAAATACAGCTTGCGAAGCCTAATATAAAGACCAAGCAACGGGAGAGAATTGGGGTAAACAAGAAATCTCCTTTCATATACACGAAAAGAAACGATAGCAACCTATTTTGCGTGAAATACCTTTACAATTGTGCTGATGACGTCATCAGACACTTGTTCGCATATTAGAAATTTGAAATGAACGATTTATCAAACAGAGATGGACATTTAAACTATTATTTCAGATTTCTAAACAAAATTTTCTTTCCGACGGTATATAATATCATGACATTAAAAAACTTTTTTTTTTTAATACCACCTGTTCGAGGATCTAATTCCAACGGAAGTAGCATTATTCCAATTAATAAAACATTTACATCGTTTTGTTTCTAAGTAAATTTTAGAAAAAGTAATAAAATTTCAACCCATTTGTTCTAGCAAGATATTGCAAAAAAACCTGACCATTTGTATAATCCACATTTTTTAGCAATTCTTAGTGATGGTCCGTTTTGTAAAGGACTTTTAATTACTACCATCCTGGACATAATATATTGGCATAAAGCGCCATAAAATTGAATTCCACAATTGCTGTCAAAGTGTTGGTTGATATAACTAGAGAGAGAATTAAACTTTTCCAGTTTACCAATGTCTTAAGACTTATGTACTTTGGTAGAGAAGTGACCGTGACAATACAGTACGGTTGGACAAGGGGGTAGTCTCGCTATCCTCCTAGTTGGTCCATTTGAGGCCTTTGTGACTTCATAAAATGTGTAGATCAATAAAATAAGGACCATTTTGGAT
The DNA here is from genome assembly GCA_027564595.1 of Bythotiara depressa. Taxonomy (NCBI): domain Eukaryota; kingdom Metazoa; phylum Cnidaria; class Hydrozoa; order Anthoathecata; family Bythotiaridae; genus Bythotiara; species Bythotiara depressa. The sequence goes on along the minus strand of JANTOQ010249587.1, from coordinate 11,784 downwards.
GCTTTTCAATAAATCAGAGTTGCAAGGGCGATCCTACGCGGTTTCTCACCAACACCTAACCCAAATCTCGTGCAAAGGGCACGAGAATGGAAAGGTGACACACGAATCAGCATAAAACGCCAAAAGTACCATAATTAATGTCCAGGACTGTAGTTGGTAGCTAAAATAAAGATGTTTTAAAACAATACTTCTTTGTTAAAACTTTTACCTTCAGCCGCCATCTTTTATAATAAAAATAGAATCTCCGTCACGCATGGTAATAAAATTAATGTGACGTGAAAAGTAAGTTTATTTATCACCGCTTGTTTTATTGCAGTAAGTGAAACAACAAGTAAATTTCATTTTTGTGTCGTGATAATACACATTGTAGAGGACCTTTGCAAAATGTTAGGTCTTAATCTCACCGTGTAACTGACTATTTAATAATAAATTTTCTAAAAAACGCTTTTCGTTTATAGTACGGACTTCACACTTGGTCAGATGATTAAATAAGTTGATGTAATTGTAAGAAAACTATTGACCACATTTCTGTTCGCTGCTTTTGTGTTTTAGTTACCTAAGTTAGCACTGTTGGCTTACTTGCTGGGAAGATTTAGTCAAAAACTCTAGAAAGTTTATCTGAGAACCCGCGCGGCAGCCCTGTAGTATCTAACAACCAGCATGGCAGTCCTGTATCTGAGAACCCGCACCTTTCTTAGATTTTCCTGGTTTTCGCGGCGAAACCGCCGACTTTCCTCAAGGAAGGAAAGTGGACAATACTTTATTTTATTACTGATTATTATTACCACAAGGAATGTATTGAACGGAAAACGCAAACTCTCTACATTAGTGGTCCTATAAAAACGTTTATTTTTATTTTTCAAGCAAAGGATTTTTTTGTATTACGTTTTATTTTTTATTACCACAAAAAATTGATTCGGTAAAGAAATTTTATTAAATTGGATTGTTTCTTAAGTTTGGTTCCCCGCAACGTAACGTAAAATAGTACCACATTTTTTCCGATTTCTGTTTTCGACTTCCGAAATTTACAACTGTCCCATTTTTTTAGAACACACCCGTTTTAGAAGAAGAAAAACACACGGTGTGAGCCGGTTGCTTCAGAATGGGACGTTAAGGCGTCAAGAAATGGCAATGTCTATTAAATAACTATGTACGGGTATGGTGAGGACAAAGCAAAGAACGATGTTAAGAGTTAACGGGAGGGACTTTTGAGGTTGAGAACAATGGATCGTAGTTAAAATTAATGGGTAAAACTGCAAATTAAGAGAACATTTAAGTATAATATTGCATAAGTTTCAGTTTTTCGTTGTTTAAACGTGTTTTTCTCAAAACAACGAATTTCTAAATTTTAAAACACAGAAACTCAGAAATGGTGAAACTTTATGCGATGAAATTTTGCATGCTTTCTCTTCTTCTTCTTCTTCTTCTTGTGGAGGAGTTGAACTAAAATCTGTCCAATAGGCCCAGCGGAAATTGCTTCAAAGCAACAACAAATGTGGTACTTAGGCCTAAAAATAGACAAAACACTCTCCGTGTCATTACGTCGGACAACAAAAAGTTTCATAATATATTTTAGTTCGGGACCTTCAATGAGTCAATCTAATCAAACGCACCAAGTTTTACGTTTTGAGCCAACATAGTCACCTAAAAAAAATGACTATTATATCCAATTGGTAAATCGCCTACAAATCACTATTATAGTCATTTTACTTTTCGCGAAATGACTATTATGGTCATTTTAGAATTAATCATTACAACAATCACAAGTTATATATGAACTTATCGCTTTCTTTGTGCTTGTGACGTAAGTAAGTGATACCTTTATATATAACCCTGTCTTTTTACAACTGCTTCTTCAAACAATAGATTTATAATACAATTTACAGAGTAGAATTAATTAAATAATTAACAGGACCGGTGTTTTAATCCCGGAAAGGCGATTTCAGCCTCTTACCGGGTCTATATACCCCCCCCCCCCCCCCGGACATAAAATCTACTTTGCCTTGAAAAATACTCCTGTGGCTGTGGCATAAATCGAGTTCAAACGAGGAAAAAAATAAGTAAATTACTTACCTTTACCTCTTGTCATAAATCAGTTTTCAATATGATATAAAAGAACACCATGCATTTACTCTATGAACAAGTTCTAACTGTTCTATATATTTCATATATTATTGTTCGCGCGGAAGTCGCTCACACACAAGTCGTAAGAAATTCAAACAAAAGAACTTCCTTTAATATTTCTATTAAGAAAAGGAACAACTCAGTTTTAGATTTTATTTCTATTTGAATTGAAACTTTTGATAATTATTAGCTTTTCAACAGCTGAAATTATAAATGATTTTCCTAACATTTTTATCACGAAAATATTTTTGAGCATCATCTCCTGTTTAATGATACAGCTGATTCGTCTTTTTCAACATCAAAATAAACAACTACGAACGAAGGCGAGGTTTCTATTCAAGCACAGAGTAACTTCATAGTAGCTGTGTACATTGCTTATTTTTTGTTCCTCCAGAATCTCTCACCTTTCAGTCATCCACACACAGAATGGAAAGATTGCGTAGGCGAAAAAGAAATATATTTATAATTTGGTAATAACAAGAAATTTTTTGCAATTCATTTAGGGTGTTGTTAAATAAATATTTTCATTCTATTCTAACAGTCGTAATCTCTTTTTTTTCTGTTCTTTTCATTTCTCATTTCTTTCTTTGAGAGGGCAAGGACAAACTTAATACAGAATTAATACCCACAATTTTTATTATTTATGTCTTTCCTGTTAAAGAAGTAATTTTATTGAATTTAAAATACGGGCGGAGTTCACTTTTTTATATTTATATAATATTTTGCATCCTCTCAGATAAAAGTATACAGATACTTTATAAAAGGTCATACGTTAAATAAACAATCTCTTTGTAATTAATTTGTTTATTGATTGATGTTAGGAATAATAGACTTTTCCCGAAATTAATTTGTGTGACGTCACTCTAAAATTTCAGAATCTGTTTCTCCGTCAACCTTTGTATTTATTGTCAAGATTATAAAATATATCATTTTTCTAGAAAGAAAAGATTGCATGGAAACGAAACTTATGGTGATAACAGAATTATTTAGAGAGCTTCGACTGATACACATTTATACTTATCATAGGTATTTCAAATTCTCAAAAAAGACGTTTTTAATAATATTTGTTCTTTCTCATGAAAACCAGTTTAATTTTTTTTGGAATTTCGGGGAAAGATCTATTTGAATCCTTTTAATGCACGGAAATAAATAAAATGTTTGGTAATTTCTTTGCTATTTTGCTTTTCCCAGGGGATTAATTATTGGAAATATAATATAAAATAAATTTGATAAAAGCTTATAAGACCCCCTGGTTCCTCTTAAATTTATAAAAGTATTCAATATGAAGTTTAATAAAACCAGGAGGGTTAAAGTAAAGGGTTAAAGATGGTTCTGAGAAATGACTAATAACAACAGTAACCAACACCGGTATAAACACTTTAACTCGGATCAACGTTCTAATCGCCAAAACAAACATTCATACAGGCGTTTCCAATGCACCGGTCTTTTTTTTAACCGGAGCCCGAATATACCTCCTGTCTATTGTGAATTTATAATTGAAAACCTTATAATTTTATGAAGAATCAGGGTGTCTTATTAGCTCCTATAAAACCCTTATTTTCCCTTTTATTTCTAAAAGTCAACCCCGCCTGGAAAAATTGAATTTTGAAGGCTATTGCACGATACAACGGTTAACACCAATGAATAGGCCACGAAGAGATTATTTAAAAAATGGTACTATTTGTTAAATTTCGATCTCTGGTTCCTGAGATATTGCTGTCAAACTTGCTGAAAATACAGTATACTCCCAGTAACTGGAACTTCCAATGGACCAATCAAATTAGTTAGAGTTAACATGTTCAACTTAACAACAAGAATTATTTCGAGTTTAACGATTGTTGCTAAAAGAAACGAAAATGTGTAGAATTGGAGAGATATAACTATGAACGGAAAGAAATGCTATTTCTATTATCATCTATCATTATATAACTTTTGTAATAGACTAGGACCTAATCATTATTACAAAGGCACCAGAGAGAACATGTTTAACGAGAAGAGCAAAAATAACTGCTTTTCCTTTTAAGCACCGTGTACAAATTGCCGTGAATCCGATTTCCCGATAAAACAGACTAGATCTGGTCTACTTTTGTAACAGATATTATGCAAAAAATCCATAATTCCGGTTTGCCTCATTGTTGTTAATGCCTCGTTTTCAACAATTGTTGAATTGCATTAAAAGAGGAGTTAATTTTGAACAAATTTTATTTCATTTGCCCATCAATGTTGGTAGTATCTTCTCTAAACCCCTTTATATGTGGACTAGTGTTTTGGTGAATATAGACGTAATACTCAGGATTGTAGAAAGATGAGTATATTAATATAATACAACGGTTGATGAACTATATCAAATATAAATATGAAAAACCAGAATGAAAAAACAAACAAATTGTGACAAGATGTTTCGAAGAACAGAGAAAGTTAATCGTAAACAATCTTTCTTCCCATATTAGAAAAATACAACATAACATTTAAACAAAACTCCGTTAAAATGTTTTAACCTTTTGTGTCTGGCGAACCTGTTCGTTCTGCCTCCATTTCATCATGTTAAACAGTTCTGAGATTATATCGCAAGGCATTTGCAGAAAGCAGTAAAAACGAAGTTCATTCAACACTTCGTAGCAATTCTGACTATCATCATCAACAACAACAACAATGGGTAGAGGAAAACAATTATTAGTCAGTTGTTAGTCAAATCATCATTAATAAATACGATGTAGAATCGCTAGATAACAAGGTCTACATATTATCATGACATGGTACAATGACTACGTAATGTACAAGGAATTTGAACAACTGGACAATCAGGTTAATTTTGGATAAAAAGAAACAACAAAATATGAACAAAAAGGATCAGAGTAGTAGATTGGGATATGTTCCTCATCCTCACGATAAACATCCAATAAAGTAATTCAAGATTTGGAACATTGCACATTACCATCCAAATGACTATCGCGAGGGAGACGAGTTGAATTTCTTCAACACATTGACACTCTGGCCCGTCATTGGTCCAGCTGCTGCCACCATGGCTGCCACTGGTGGGGTTTCCATTAGCTCGTCATCTGATGGGAAATCATGTTGTGTTTTTGCGAAGGTTGGTCGGTGAAGTGGTGATTTAAGTTTTTTTAAGTGTTGGTTTTGTTCAGAAATGATTTTTAAAACTTGCCCGCGGCCAATTCCCTTGGGCTTTGTTTGTTGAAATACACCTGTAGTCTTTAAATTGTCTATTTCACTTTTACACTTTATTGAACTTGCTAACTCATCTTCACTTGAAGACAAAAAAAGTTTTTGTGGAAAGGCTTTAGACATGCCAGTTAGTGTTTTTTTTCCTGGTGAACTGAGAGGTGGATAAACGTCCGATGAACTGAGAGGTTGATTATCTTCTGTATCAAAATGATTCGGTTGCGATGAAGGTCGATTCTTAACGCTTTGCGTCATTACTGCCTGATACAAGCTATGTTTTATCAATCTCTTTCCTGCGGGAGAGATTACAGGTCGCGTACGACCTTTCTGATTACTTTTTTTATTCGCGTTGCTAATCGTTGCCTTCTCCTCTAAGAGTTCAGTGTTATCATTAACAGAGGATAGAAAAATATCATCACTACAATCCGAATCAGTGGCTGACATCACAGATTCTTCGTCAAAACGTCGTACATCAATTTTATCTGTTTTCCTTGGTTGTATTAACTCCTTTGTTCTTACAGGCGATCTGTCAGGTTTCATGTCGAGCTCACGAAATTTCTCATCAATGTTTTCTACATTCCTGTTGGAACCTTTCAGTAACGGTTTATTCCTGTCAATCAGAGGATTCTTACTGTCAACACACTCGATTATTTCACCGTGTTTTTCCTGATACTTTTCATTGAAATCGATGCCAGAACGCCACGCATTCTGGTTATTATCGCTTTCACTAGCGCTGTCCTCAAAATAGTTTTCAAATTCCTTCTTACGGAGGGGACGGGGTCGATTATTTTGATAGTTCTTATTTCTTTGAATGCGTTTCTGTTTGAAATTGGGGATGTTGTTAAACTCTTTCGGTAGGTTTTCAACATTAATCTAAAAATAGAAAATCTCAAAATTATGAGAATATAATAACGAAGGAAACATGAAATAAGATAAAAGAATGTACATTAAAAAAAGCTACTATATACCTGCCTGATACACCTCATTTTATATTTCACTGAATAGACACTTTCCAAATTCCATTAATAATTTCCGTTGGTTTTTATGAAAAACTGATTTCAGATTCGTGTTTCTCGTCCAAAAATATACCGGTATGGAAAATCTTAGATCCCTACTGTAAATAGAAAGATTATTTTGGTTACGCCAACTCCACGGTCAAAGCCTACTTATATTCGAACTTCTCATGTTTCGCTTCGTTCTGATGCAAAACATTATTTTTCAAATAGTATAGTTATAAAAAGTTATATGTTGTATGGTTCATATTTTAGGATGATGAATCTGAATTTGAAACCTGTTTTCCTAAAGAAAATTTTGAGTTTCATTTGTCAATGTTATGACGTCATTTGTCATGGTTATGATGTCAATTTGAGAAGTGTCTATAGCATATAATTCCATTTCATTGCTGCGAACAACCGAAAAGAGTCTTATGAAAACTATAATTTTATTTTTTATACAATATTAACTTGAGTATTAAGTATTTTAAAAAGGCACAATTTCCAAACAGAGCGATTTTTAAAGATTTTATATTTGGAATTAAAAATTTATTCCTGATGTTACTATAGAATGCAACCCATGCTTTAAATATATTTACTAATTATAACATTAAATAGATCATAATAGTTATTAGTATAAATCGAAACTAATAAGTTTTTACCTGTGTGTAAACTGGTTCAAACGTACTTAAGGCCCTATTTACATATGTTAGTAGGAAAAATCAAACCGGTTTGAATTCATATTAGGTATCCTGCCATGGATGTATATAAATTTTATTTATTAGCTTATGTAAAAAAAAGGGAATTTATTAAGTCAATAGAAGTAATATACATACTCAACGTCATTCTCGCTAATGCGTTGGAATGGCTGTGCGGTGCAGTGTCTTCCACATCATGAGTCCGTCCGTTGTTACAAACTGATTTCTATTGTTTCTATTTACTTTTTTTTCGATCCATTGTTAATATGTCTCTAATATTTCACTCTAATGAATATATAAATGTCCCCTAAGGAGGGAGCGTTTGTAGGGGTGTTGGAGCATACGAAACTCGAATTGCAGATATCGCGTTTTCTAATAGATCCAACTAATTATGCAACACTTAAAAGAATGTGTGGTGGTCTTCATAAGCTATTAATTAGATCACATTGAGAACTATTAGTCATGCTTCAAAAACGCATCACACAATATGCTGTGAAACGTGCAGTAATTCACAGTAAACGATACAAATAAATGTGATACCCTTCTTCATGAGCATTCTATGAATTTAACATAAACAAAACATCACGTGTTTATGTGTACATTGTCAAAAATAATCCCTTTCCCAAACCTCTTTTGTAAATTATATTTTCTATACGTGCTTCAACAATTCAGGAGGTCAGTCTTCAGACTCCTATGATACATTTTTTTAAATTACGGACACTAATACGCCTACTGACTGTTATTAGTGAGTTAAAAATGGATAAAAACGTTTATCACACAGAAAACTTACATATTTAACGGCCTGATCTGACATATTCCGTACACTGTCCAAATAAATGTCAACACCACATAAAAATTCAGCAAGCAGCTTTTCAATCATGACTGTTCGCAGCTCGCGTAGGTACATACCAGCCTAACAAAAATAAGATCGGATAGTTTTTTCTTTGCTCAAATTTCTGGCGTTTTACAACCACTTTACAGCACAGGTCCAGAAATTTTGACAAAAAATGGAATTGTACTCAGAACCTTGTTACTACAAGGAAAGAATTTCATGTCGTCATGTACAATCAAGATATGCTGCTTTCAAAACAGAAAGAGTCGCCATATGCCACATATAAGATGCAAATTTACAGGCGTGACAAAGTCATTGTAAATTTAAAAAAGTTGTCACTATGGAATCCACCAATTTTAAACAAGATTTCTTTTTCTCAGAACTGTGACACATACAATGTCGAATTTATATATGATTGATTGTAATAAAACAAAATAATCAGAATACATAAGTTACCCAAATACCTTTGCACATGCTTTGAGAAATTCCATCTCAAACGGGCGATCAATCCAGATGTTTTTCTTCTAAAGATCATGAAAATATATAATATGGAATTCGCATAATAATATGCAACTAATACAATTCAAAATAATGTACCATTGTTTGCATTAAATGCAAAAAGTTTCGACAGATAAAGATTCGGCGAAAAATGTTTCGGACGGATTTTGGAAATTTCGGACAAAAAACTTTCGGACAATCTAAAATTGGTCAAAAGCCATTTACGCCTTAATAAACAGTGAACGCAAGAGTGTTTTGATGTCACAAGCCCCAAAAACACACGAAATTTCAGCACTTTTCTGAGATTTCACTTATCAGAATAGTTATGAGAGAATAAACAATTTGAAAACAGACATTTTATTCTTTTTTCCTATTAGTCATAAGTCTAAGAAAGCTGTTAGGCGTTTTCTTTTAAATATTCAAATTTCAAAAAGTTTCGGACTCGTCAAACTACATTTTGTCCGAAACTTTGTCACGCCGAAACTTTTTGCCTTTAATGTACCTGGTTAGAAATCCAATGATATACGAGAATGCGTAGTATAAACAAATATTACCAGAAGCTTATAAAACTTGAAGCATGAAGTAACACATGTGTCAACAGCGAGTAGCTAGCTCATTTACATATTGTTTCCCAGTGCATAAAAATTAATATATTTAATAACCAATCGGAACGTAATAATGTAAGTTTAGCGAAAATGTAAACAAAACACGGATGCTGACAGCTGTTTTTTATTTTATTTTTGTTTTATCCTAACATGGGCCAGGCTCATAATTTTTGTACATGTCCCTTCCGTTACAGACTTCAAAAACTTGTTCAAAAGGGTGTATATTTCTTTATAAAATCATTGGAACATACCTATCGTTAAACAAATTCATAGCTGCGCCTAGATATTATATTTGTAAGTCCATTTTTTCAAACCGCGAAGTCATTCTTTTGTTCAGATTTTTAAAGTTGGTGTGTAATAGAACCAATGCCAGTAAATCAGCAAAAAGATCAGCAAATTATCTTACATAGTTTGTTGGATGCTTGTTTGAAGCAGGAAGATAATTCAGTATTCTGCGTTCAAAAAACGGTAACGGAAGGGACAAAAGAAAATTGACACAAATCAATTAGTTTTAAACATTTAACTACAGGTTATTAATACTTATTGTAACAGAACATACACACTTTCTGGTCTAGCCTATCTAAAAATATGATCCATTACTCACGCAATCTGCGCATAGCCATTATTAGAGTAGCTACAATGTGAACGGACAAATTTTAGTATTTGCATGTCACGATCAATTTTGCCCATGGTACAAATCTTATTATATTTCTTGATCTGTATTGTATTAAGTTTTTACCCAAGTCACTATGGACTATTGTCTTGACAATTAGGTCAATATTTGATCCGTGAGGTCATTACAGGTGCTGCTGACGTCAGCTATTTTCGTCCAAATATTTTGAAATATATGTAATTTAAGATAAAAAGTGGCTGACGCTTAAGTTAATCAAAAAATATTCATCTATCGACCGCCCTGCTTAAATTTTCTGTTTCATAAAGGATAATATTTTGCATTGGCTTTATTTGGATGTTTTGCAAAAGCTATTCACTCGATGTCGACCTAAATTGTTGTTGCAAGCTTCACGAATTTATAAGCAAATAATTCGATTGCATGATAGGTAGAGACGGAATACATACAAAATGTTGGTGGTGGATGCAATCAATACAATTCAAAGTTTACATGCAATATAATCTACATTTTTAAAGACGCGAATAATACACATCACGTCATCAGTTTGTATGCAAGTTAATAACCATTGAAGATGTTACATTGAGAGATTTATACTGTCGAATTTTCTTGTATGAAGCAACATATTTCCGATGGGTACTTTTAAAAATCTTAATTATTTTCTTCTTAACACACAACGAAAACTTTAAATTCTAATCTCCGCCATTATTATTTGATATCAACATTATTATAGGTGCATGTTAACCCTTTGATGCATAAGCATACCCCCTGGTTATGTTATAATTCCCGTTAAAAAACCTTTATAACATTATGAGGAACACGGGGTCTTATCAGCTTTTACCAAATGTATTTTATATTGTATTTCAAATAATTTACCCCCTGGAAAAAGCAAAAATAGCAAAGAAATGACCAGTGATTTTATTCCTTTCCGGGAACACTGTATATTAGAAGGGTTAAAAGCAGCTGTGTTTACAAACTAACACAATAAGAACAGACAATCTACTTACCTTAATACATTTCTTTTTCACATCGTCAAATGTACACTCGTCCGGATCAATATTCAAGTAGGTTATGACACAATCACTCAAACTTGATACATCACTATAAACATAGCTCAAATAAGTTAACATGCAAAATTGAATTCAAATTTAAGAATTATCTCTACTAAAACAGAATACAACATTATCAGTTTCAAACAATGTCATCTTCATTGTCATCTTCCTGTGAGACCAGCAACTAAACGTTGTGATTGTTACGTAAACTCTACAAAGAATCCACAGAATCTTACTATTTCTTGAAACGTAAAAATAATAATAATACTAATAATAACAGTAATCGATATTTAAGTTCATGGAATTATTTCAACTGGGGGGTACAATAAATAAAATAAAAGATAAAACCTAATGGCTTCAACGCAGAAAAAACAACACATTAAAAAAAAAAATTTAGCTATAAAAAATAAAAGATCTCAAGAAACAATTAAAATTTCCAAAATGTTCTGAAATAGAAGATTTGAATTTCAACAAACTTCTTTCATCTATCAATTGCATTGTTAAATTATTCCCATAACATGAATACTATAAACACTGTGTTAACTGCTTAGGATAACAAATGAAAAATAATTGAGTTAAGTGTTAAATTACTACACAAATTTTGTGACCTGCTGTCTACATACTGGTATCAATATGTGTAAACAAAACAGCTTTGATATAATTTTACACTCAATCAATCAAACTTTTCATTTATTACCCGCAATCTATTTCTTATTTTGGAGACAAGCGGAGTAGTTGCGTTTGAAATATTCATACATGTCTATGTTGGAATTTTCATTACCAAGTAAATGCAACATATACCAAGTAAGTCAATGGCCATGCCTTTAATAAAAATAAAATTTTAATAAGACATATTACATAACCTACTGCCAAAACTGGCAACAATGAGCTCCTCAAAACAGTGACATCCTCACCTACGATTGAGTAATACAATACAGGCTGAATGCCTGGGGACTAGCCAGAAGCAGCCAATGGAGGTGTTCTAGTAAAACAGGTGTTCTGAAATGCCAGGAGGGACTTTCTTAGTATAATTTTATAAAGATGCTGTGAAGTCTTCTAGAACACCTCCATTTCCCAGGAAGACGTTTTTATTTTCCAAGAACACCTAAATTTGCCAGGAACAACTTCTTTTTTTCCTTAGAACACCTCAATCTGCCAGGAACTAAAACATTTTT